>JAMPIV010001867.1:455000-505000 GCA_024509875.1 Oreohelix idahoensis
CAGATTGTCTAATGCTGTCCACCCAGCGGACTTTGGGTCGTCCTGGAGGTCTGGATCCCTGGCTCTTAGTTTTCCATGCATGTCGTTGTAGTCGATCTTCTCCCATTCTGCAGACATGGCCAAACCATCTCAATTGGGACTGTTCTGTTTGGGCTGCAGGGGTTGAGTTTTTAGGCCTTGATGTATTGTCTGGTTGCGGCAATGTCTCTGCTTGTTACTTCAACCACCGTCCTCAGATACCTCATTTCTGAGGTTTGGATCTGGCTTTTGTGGGTTGTAGTCATTGCCTATGACTCGCATCTATACGTCAATACTGGGACATAGGTGGAGCGGTATACAGCCATCTTTGTCTTCGTACCAACTTCTCTTTAGCTCAGTAATCCTCGGTTTAAGCAAATGTGCGTAGCATAAATCCACAGCTCTCTTTCTTTCTTTTGTTGTAGTGTAATATACGTTATAAGGACAAATGTACATTAAATCCTCCTAAATGACTTATGTCTTATTTAGTTTGTTTAGTCTCCCGCTTTGTGATTTTTCTACATTTTATTTTTCCAAAATTGATGCTCAAAAACTTTTTTTAAAAAATTTTGCCTCGTTTTGGCGAGGCGCGTCCCTTTCAACCTAGTCTGTTATATTAGGACGCATGTCCAAATGTAAAAGATTCTTAGGTCTGGAGAATATATTATTTTAAAATAATGTTGCATCATAATGATACAGAGCTGAGATTCTAGGACATTAAGAAGGGAATCCCGAGGCCTGTAAATAGTAAATAAATATTTCACACAAATAAGGACATGTTAACAACTTAACATACCTTTATATGTGTGTGTAATATTTATTTATTGAGATTCAAAGATGTGCGCAAGAGAGACAGGACGGGACTGGTCATAAATCCAGCGAAATGTGAGTATGAAGCTGCCGACAGCACCAAGAGGCGATACTATTTAGGACGCCACCTCGGATTCTGCGAAATTAAGTTCACAACACGAACAGGAGAGAGGAGAAAACATTGAAAGGAGCATCTGGAAAATGAACAGCCAAGGGCTGTCATCTCATGGACGCATTCCATAGTCAGTAATGACTGAAGAGGCTATTATTTTTTATTATATATTATTATTGTTATAGTTATACTTCTTACAACAAAGTTGTGATTTTATAGAACAATGTTAAGAATACCATGAAAAGCTAATTTTGAATAATGAAGATGTCAGATATCTAATAATGATAATACTACATACAGTCATGCATCTCACAATGATTCTACTAGCAACAATCAGGAAGCTCATAATGATACTGTTAGCCGCAGTCAAGACATCTTATAATGACACTGTAGGTACCCCATAATAATAGTACTAGCAACAGTGAGACATCTCATAATGAAAGTACTTGCAGCAGTCAGACATGCCATAATGATACTGCTAGCAACATATATCTCACAACAATAGTACTAGCAACAGTGAGACATGCCATAATGATACTGCTAGCAACATATATCTCACAACATTAGTGCTAGCAACATTGAGACATCTCATAATGAAAGTACTAGCAGCAGTCAGACATGCCATAATGATACTGCTAGCAACATATATCTCACAACAATAGTGCTAGCAACAGTCGTAGTTATGCTGAAACTTGTATCACCAGTTACACATATCATAATGATACTACCAGCATCAGTTACACATTTCATAATGATACTACCAGCAACAGTTAAGAATCTCAAAATGATACTACTAACAACAGTTTAGAATCTCATAATGATACTACCAGCAACAGTTAAGAATCTCATAATGAAACTACTAGCAACAGTTAAGAATCTCAAAATGATAAAACCAGCAACAGTTAAGAATCTCACAATGATACTATCAGCAACAGTTAAGAATCTCATAATGATACTACTGTTGCTGCAGCCCAAGCAGTTAATATGTCATGGTATATTCCGCCTAGGCCGGTCCCAAGCCCGGCTGAAAAAAGGAGGAGGGCGGCCTGCATGGAGGCCGTAAGGAGGCAGCCCCTCCACCATGCAATGCACAACAGGCCAATCACCTGTTTGCTTTAAAACGTGATTAAGCGAACTACAAGAGAGAAAACCGTACGGATTCTAAAGGCGACGAACTGGAACGGACTACTGACTACGACTTATGGAACTTGGAACACAAGAAGTATAAATGGGAAAGAAGAGGAGCTGGTGGAAGAGATGAGGAAAGCAAAATTAGAAATCCTGGCTATAACGGAAACAAAGAGAAAGGGACAGGGAGTCATGGATCTCGATGGCAACACGCTGCTCTACAGTGGTGTACCTACATCTAAAAGAGCTAAAGAGGGCGTGGGTTGCATTGTGGGCAAAAACCAAAAAGATAGTATCAAGGGATGGAACTTTGTCTCGGAGCGCATTATGGTTGTAAAACTAAAAGAAGGAGAAACCATAGTCAACCTGGTCATAGTGTATGGGCCAAATGAGGATGAGAGAGCAGAGGTCAAATAGGAATTCTTCGAGCTGCTTCAAAGGACAGTGGATGACTGCCTAGATGAAATTATCATGCTCGGAGATTTCAATGCCAGAGTTGGAAATGACCATGCTAGATGAGGTGGAGTTATCGGAAGATATGGAGAAGATACTCCCAATGACAATGGAAAGCGACTCCTTAGATTCTGCAGTGAGCAGAATCTGATTATTACAAACACAAAGTTCCCCCATAAGCGCATACATGCATAAACTAGGTGTGAACCAACCAAGAATGAGAAGTCAGTGATCGACTATGCCATTGGTAGGAAGAGCTCATTCAAATGTGTCCAGGACGCCAGAGTCTGGAGGTAGCCAGAGATTGGAAGTGACCATTACCTGCTTACAATGTGAAAAACCACTGAAAGAGTTGCTCAGCCTAGGAACTGAACAACATCACGCAAGAAACCAAGTAAACAAACGGGAGAAACGAGAATTAAGACGTACAAGCTGAGAGAGCCAGAAATTAAGACCAGATATCAGGGGCTTATTGCTACAGCGGTGAGAAGCACAGAAGAACAACCTGATGACTTGGAAACCATCTGGCTTAAATTCAAGGACATTATAAAGACAGCTGCTGCAGAAGCATGTGGTGAAGTCCGACTTTGGAACAAGAGAAAGAGGACACCTTGGTGGACAGAGGAAGTCAAAGAGAAAATAAGAGAGAAGAAAATGGCATGGAAACAATACTTAGGAGCTAAAAACACAGCAGGACAAATAGAGAAATATAGAGAATATGTGAAACTCAGAATAGAAGCAAAGAACAAGGTGCTAGCAGCAAAACAGAAGTCATGGGAATAATTTGGAGAAAAGCTAGAAATAGATGCTCAAGAAAACCAGAAATGGTTCTAAAATGATTAAGTACATGGGAGCATCAGGTGGCCTGTTACTCATAAAGGTTCTACAGGCAGCGTGGTGCAACAAGACCATACCAAAGGATTGGGAGATTGCCATCATAACACCAATTATGAAAAAGGGTGACAATCGTCAATGTGGAAACCATAGAGGCATATCCCTTCTCAGTGTCCCTGGTAAAATCTACTCTAGAATCCATCCTAGAGCAGAGACACCGACGCCTAGCTGAGCCACAATTGGATGAGGTCCAGTGTGGATTCCGAGTTAACCGAAGTACTCAAGACCTAATCTTCACACGCAGACAGCTGAGTGAAAAGGCCCCTGAGTATAAGAGTGAGATCCATCTTTGTTTCTGTAGTGGGTTTGATGGTATTGTATGATGGTGATATTACTAAGTGTGATGCATGAGGTCAGCTGTGAAGGCTCCTGAGATAAAATGTAGCTGTGAATTGTCAGAAGGCCCTTCTTGCTACCACTACGACCTCACACCTATCTTTTTTTACTAATGAATGTGGCTACGTTAAATGTCTAGGGTAATGATATTGTTACGTACATTTATTACCTAAGGGGGTAGTCTTCGGTCCTGCCAAATGTACGCACCAGTTTTATGTAGTTATATTGTTTGTGCGTTCGATTGATTCACGCACTGACGTGCACAATGCTGTGTGAGTTGCTTTGGACGCACGTGTAACCTAGTTGAGGAGATTGTGACGTCATGATAGGGGCAGCTCGGACGACATTTTATGTCCGCAGTGTTATTATTTGATTCCTGGCAGATTTGAAGAAGCCAGCAGTTGTATTCGTATCTATTGGTCTTCATGGCGAAGCCAATAGTGGATGTCTGAAGTAAGTGTCGCCCCATTTCGTATGGCAAGTTTAATTATGTAAATTAAAGTATCAGGCCGCTCCTATTAATGGTCTAGCGGGAATTCATCGGAGATGACATTCCTAGAATTGGACACACGGAGTCGATAGCCTTTGGAATCTTTTGTAGAGGGAGAATCCATATGTGGAATCAAGTTTATGAATATAGATATATGCTTCACATGTTTAATATGCCGTTTTACCTATGCCAAAGTCGTGGTATGGATACCGAGAGGTTAGCCAAGATGAAACACTAACTTGGTTGTATTGTTATATCTGCCTTTTGTTTGGATTGGATATGCTATCCAAGAATTTTACAACAAAGTCTGGGATGCTTACAAGTATGATATAAATTATTGCTCCGTGAGAATGAATCCGTTTGCCTTAATAAACGTCCTTGGGAGAAGGTCAATGGACGTTAATTACCATGTCTGTTATATGAAATGGAAGTGATCCTTAGTCACTGGAATAAGAGAACTTAACTGTTAGAGAATCTACAACAACTTTTAACAGTGATATTAACATTTTAACGTATGATCTTCACATCTGTAACTATGATTGTCTTGTTCCACTTCGTTGGTGTCACGTCAATAAAATACATGTACAGTAAACACCGACTTGTGTGCTGCCAATACTCGCCCAGTTCACCCAATGCAACGATACCTGTTGGAATGTTCGTTTGAAGAAGTTTATTGACATTTTGTTCGTATTCAACCATTCGCGTGATAAAATCAATACCATTACCATAAACGGACTCCAACAGAAAATGGTGTGCCAGCGTGGTTTGAAAATAATTATTTCAAAGGAACGAACGCAAGCCAAGGAATCGTTTGAAGATGGGATTTGTTCTTTCAAGGTGAAATCATCTTAAATTTGGAACATTGTAAAAATGAATCAGAATCAACTAACCGTTACCTCAAGGTCATCAATCAACCTCCAGGTCCAGTTGTACGGTGACTAACTGCACTTGGGATCACCTATTCCTCATTACGTGCGAGCTTGTGTTGAAAAAGCAGAACGAAGTATTTTATTCCTCCAGTACATACACGGGGACGAGGCACATTGGTTGTTCTTTCCGGCACGCGAGATGAGTATAGCGTGTTGTCGTTATACACTTTATTACATTTAGCTGTGCCTTTAATGTTCATATCTATATTTTCTATATTATTTGTTATGTGTTGTGTATTCTTTGCGGGAGGTTGGGAGGTAGATCTGACGAACGAGATCCATCTCGAAGTCAATTCGGGCTCTTCGTCAGACGTTCTGTAGGACATTATTTTGCAGACTTCCCGCAGTGGAATGTTCCTACGCGTGAGCGTAGAAGGATTCTAGGTCCACTGTGTTTGGTGGTCTGTAACACCTATCTGTTCTAGCTGTTTCGTCAAGTTTTACTTGTTGTTCTCATAGTTCTTTTTAATCGTACCTTATTTTCATGATGTATTTTGTTTGTGATTATTGTCCATCTCACCTTTCCTGTCGTTTAGTTTTTTACAAAACCATTGTTTTTACACTATGTTGTCTATTGTCTTGTTAACTATCTGATCGTAGTTATCGTCGTATATTTTTACGATATTCTATTTTAGTTATACATTTTATTTTTTTTGATTTCTACGATTGTGTTCACCCGTCCATTTTATCATGTCTTGTCGGTTATGTTTCTATTGTCTTTCTCGTTGTTCATTTCATGACATTTGATTACATAAATTTATTGATTAATAACATATTTAATAATTATATGATAACATTATACCGTTCTAAGGACAGGAACGAGGACCACTAGTTGTAGTAACACTTTTAAGTAGTATTATTACATAATGTCTACCTGGGAATATTTTATGTCCCAAGCTAAATCCCTTGGTATGACTCCTGATGAGGCAACAGCTTTTGCAGTTGTTGAACATGCCACGGCTCAGATGTTTATGGTATCTCATGTACAGTACCTCATTAATCTAGGGAAATCCCGTGGTTTGTATAAAGAGAAGCTCAGAGAATTCATAGAAGAAGAAAAAATTAAGAAGCTACTCCAGGAAAAGGGTGTTGGCTACCCAACAGTTGTCTCTGTCACACACTCACTAGTCAACGGGTTCAAGCGCATGTTGGCTATTGCTGTTGAGACAGACTACACATTTAATGAAGCAGAAAGGATCAAGGATTTATTAAATGAACAGAACATAAAATTTTTGAAAAAAAAAGTAGCAAATCTTGATTTGACTGATCAAGAGCTCAGGAATCTTCTATGTCAACAGGAGAAAGTGTCTCAGGAAAAACAGATAAATATTGAAAAATTACTCATGGAGAAAAATGAGTTAGAGAATGAAGTACGCTCAGTTAAAATATTACTTGACAAGCAGAATAAGGTCATTGGAGAATTTGATAAGTTAAATGTGACTATAAAGACAGACTGTCATGCTCATTTGGCTCAGATTCAAGAACTGACATCTGAGATTCCTCTTTTGAAATTAAGGGTTGAGGAACTTACGATTAGCCATCAAAATGCCATTGAGGCACTTGAAAAAGAAAAGGCCATTAATAAAGAACATGTCAGGAAACACACTATCGATGTTGAACATCTAACTCAAACTGCTGCTGCAGAACTCGAAGTTAAAGATTTAAATATTATGAATGGGATTGCTAGAGAGCTAGAACAAGTCAAAAGGAATTATGAGAAGTTGATGTCAGATTATGTAGATTTGAAACTAGAATCTGAAGATAATAAAATTCAACAGAAAATAGAAGCGGAAAAACAAAAAAAATTGATAATGAATCTTAGAGATAGAAAAGTCAGAAAGGGAAATAACAAGAATTGCCATTCTTTTAAAGGGAAACAATTTTGTCAAACTTCTCAGTATAATGTATCTTCTAGCCAATCTCACAGATCACGAGATTTTCATCAGAATAATTTTGGAAATAATCAAAGCAATAATTATTATCATAATGGGAAATTTAAATCACAATCTTTCAAAAACAGACAAGGTTATCAAAATAGACAGTATGGTCAATGGCACAATGGTAATGGTCATACTAACCGTGATTTTAACGTAAACAAAAATGCAAATACTAGCAATTTTGGGGATAATAACCAAAATCGATCGCTACGAAGATATAGATCTTCGAACCAGCCACGACAACACTCTAATGTTGCTTTGAGTGATACACATTCAAACAAGGAACAGGATAATAATGTTAATGCACATAGTGCTATGTCATGTTCTCTGGATTTCAAACAGGTCAAGTCTTGTGATGAGAGTAATACCCCATTCCAGCCCAAGGCGATCACGACGCTGCGACGCGGGCAAAGTATACCAAGCCTACCAGCGGCTTGTACGGCCACGTCAGCTACTGACTATGGAACAGGAAGCCTTAAATTAAATAAGGGTTTTTTAAATGGCATTCCATGCTCTCTTTTATTCGATTCAGGCTCCAGTACAATCGGTGTCCGGACATCGCTGATCGACCCTAGTTGTGCGACGGGCAGTGTTGTGAAATGTGTCACGTTTGGCGGAACTGTGGAAACATTCCCCACAGCCATTATAACACTTCATACTCCATTTTTTTCAGGACAGATCCAAGCATGTCTTCTTCCAAATCCAATTTGTGATTTGATTCTTGGTCGCATACATGGTATTAAAGAGTGTACACCTCAGCAAATTGCTGAATGGGAAGAGCGACATATTCAAACTGCAAATGCAGTAGTGACTAGAGCGCAAGCTATTAATATGTCGCATGATACACCTATTGAACCTACAGTTCATACCACTTGTGATGATGATGCTCCTATTTCACGGGAGTTGTTTGCAACATTGCAAAAGAATGATAATTCATTAAAAAAATTCTTTCAGTATGTTAACAAAAAGAATACAAGCAACAAACTTGCAAAATCTAGACATGACTTTATACTTAAAAATGGGATTTTGGTTAGAATAATACGGGAAAAGGATTCATCCATATGTTCTCAAATTCTAGTACCATCCTGTATGAGATCTCGGATATTACGGCATGCTCATGACTCGCAATGTGCGGGCCATATGGGTTTTTCGCGTACCAAATCCAGAGTGCTTTCGGCATTCTACTGGCCAGGCGTCCATAGAGATGTTACTCTCTATTGTCGGTCCTGTTTGATATGTCAAGAAGTTAAGGTACGGGGTCCATTTCATGCGGCTCCTATTCAAGCTGCGGACATCCCGATTAGACCATTTGATAAAATGGCCATTGACATTATTGGTCCAATGCTTCCATCTGCTAGAGGGCATACGCATATTCTTACGTGCATTGATATGTGCACTCGTTGGCCTGAGGCCATCCCTCTCAAGAACACTTCATCTGCCAGTGTAGCAGAGGCATTGATGTTAATCTTCTCACGCATTGGTTTTCCACGGAAAATCTTGTCGGATCATGGGGTTCAATTCATTTCTGAATCCATGTCTCAAGTGATGAAGACATTAGGTATAGATAGATCTCTTAGTTCTATTTATCATCCGATGTCAAATGGGTTAATTGAGCGTCTCAATAGGACACTCAAGCAGTTGTTGGGTAAGATGACTCAAGACCATCCCCAAGACTGGGATCGGGTCCTACCCGCTTGTCTCTTTGCGTATCGCGAGGTACAAAATCAAGCAACGGGTTTTTCTCCGTTCCAGCTTGTTTTTGGCATGCAACCACGCGGTCCGATGTCGTTAATCCACGACTTATTGGTGGATGAGAATATTGAAGAGGAAACTCAATCCTCTTATGAGTATGTGATCTCTCTTAGAAAGAAAATCATAGATGCTTGTAGACTAGCTACTGCATCATCCGAACATGCCAAAGAAAAAGCTCGTCTATCTGCAAACAAATATAGACGTCTTCGCCAGCTCATACCTGGTGATGAAGCTTTTGTATTACTTCCTGCGCATAACAATCGTCTTTTAATTACCTGGAGAGGTCCTTTCAGGATCATCTCAAGAATATCCGATGTCGACTACATCGTTGATGTTAATGGCAAACATAAAACCTTCCACATTAACATGTTGAAGGAGTATTACTCACGTCCTGATTACTTACAGTCAGTGTTTCAGGCAACTGACGATCCTACACCACCTATTCAACACTATTCTAGTTTGTCAGTCATCCAAGAAGAGGAATCTTCTTTTGATGATGTACAACTACCAATACCAGTTGTACCACTCCATTCCACTGAGAAATGGAATGATGTTACTATCTCATCTACTCTTACTGATGATCAACGTCAGCAAGTCTCTAATATTCTACACACGTATGAGGATGTCCTTACTGACATCCCAGGTCATACGTCAGTCATCCAACATGACATTATTCTGACTGACGATACACCTATTCGAGTTCGCCCATATCCTATTCCTTTACACTTTCGTGATAAGGTTGATAGGGAATTGGATGAGATGCTTCAATTAAATATAATTGAACCATCTTCATCACCATATTCTTCTTCTATGGTAATCATTCGGAAGAAGGACAACAATATACGTCTTTGCGTAGATTACAGGAAATTAAATAAAGTTACAAAATTCGATGCGGAACCATTACCTCTTTTAGACGACTTATTAGAGAAATTGTCTCATGCCACATTCTTTTCGAAATTTGACCTTTCAAAGGGTTATTGGCAAGTGCCATTAACCCCTAAAGCAAAGCCATTCACCGCTTTCTCGACGCCAAAGGGTCTTTTTCAATATAATTTTATGCCATTCGGGTTAATGAATGCGCCAGCTACCTTTGTACGCATGATGCGCCGCATATTGTCTCATCGTCCCGATGTCATTACTTATATAGATGACATCTGTCTTTTCAGTGACTCTTGGGATGAACATATTCAGGGTTTAAAATCTTTACTTTCTACCTTACGGGATTACAACTTAACAGCAAAACCTTCAAAGGCTTTTGTCGGTTTTCATGACATCTCATTTCTTGGTCACCGTATAGGTCGCGGTTTAATATATACAGAAGACAGTAACGTCTCTAAAATTTTAAACATCTCAGCACCTAAGACAAAAAAACAAGTGAGGTCACTCTTAGGACTAATACAGTTCTATTCTAAATTCATCCCTCATTTGTCTACTATAACTGCACCTCTTTCTTCGTTACTGAAGAAAGGCACACCTAATGTAATAAAGTGGTCGCAGGATCACCAAACGGCGTTAGACTATATAAAACAAATTTTTTCAAATAAGCCTTTTTTAAGGTTGCCTAACAAAGATCTCACCTTTGTTCTTCGCAGTGATGCTTCTTCCTACGCTATCGCGGCAGTTTTGATGCAAGAATACGGAGGTACCTTATTTCCTGTTATGTACGTATCCAGAAAGCTTACGACGAGTGAAATGAAGTACTCCGTTCTCGATAAAGAGCTCCTTGCTCTTGTATGGTCAATCACAAAACTGGAACGTTACCTGCTCGGCTCACACTTTGTGGTGGAGTCTGACCAGAAAGCTCTTACCGCATTGAATACTGGAAACGTTAAGTCATCAAAGTCAGCGCGTTACGCTATAGCTCTCCAGCCATTCCACTTTGAGATACGTGCTATTCCTGGAGTGCAGAATGTATTTGCAGACTGTCTTTCAAGATGCCCTAGTGAACTTGGTGAAACTAAACTACTTTTGGATCGAGAAACGTCCTCACCGAAACATGAATAACTTTGTACAGTGTCGTTAATTGTACATCTGTGAATACTATGTGTAGCTCTACAGTATTCGTATATATATAACTTTCAGAATATACTTACGTATGGATTATAACATTATTTCTTGTGAAGTAACGTTTTATTAGAACGGGAACAGTGATATTAAAGTAACATTTTTTTTTAGTATGGAAACATTGGTAAAAACGACAAATAGACATTCATTATTGTTATGGAACATATTACACTACATATCGTGTTCGTTAACTTATTTCGTGCATGGAACATTAGGAACCTATTCTTGTTGACTCTAAATAGTTCTGAACGAATATTCACAATGACTGAAATTAGAATTACTTAGAATAAATTACTAGTTATTTATTTATGTGTAATTAAGTACTAGAATTAGATTAATTCAATTTAATCAATTTGATTGTTTATAAATCACACATCTACTAACTTTATTAGTGTCTCGCAATACGTGTAGTCACGTATCCCACTACATGATATTTTACTTTTAGATAACTAGTCAAACTTACTAGTGCTAGATATCAGTAAGTGCGTTGCTTCTTAAAGTGTTTAATTTTACATTGCTTCATTTTTGCACATTGTATTTCAAAATTTTCTGTTTCACTGATTCTTTTATCATTGATTATCATCAGTGTTGCTGTTCATTTTCATTTTTGAAATCATATGTTTCAAATTTTGTTGAAAACTTAGTTGAATTTTATTATCATCTTTTTTGTTGATTTTTCATTTTCATTTTCATTTTTTCAACTTCTTTTTACTTCGAATATTACCACATCGTTCCAAAGTAGGTCGATGGTGGATGTGTGCTTTAATGCATACTGTCATTTAGTTCTATTAATTTCAAGTCAATATTCTTTTCTTAATATGATATAATTTTATGCATGTCATAAATCTTGTTGTAGTTTTGACTCACCTCTCTCGAGTAATTAGTTCGAAAAAAATTAATGGGATTAATTTTTTTAAGGGGAGGTAATAAGGGAGCTGTTACGTACATTTATTACCTAAGGGGGTAGTCTTCGGTCCTGCCAAATGTACGCACCAGTTTTATGTAGTTATATTGTTTGTGCGTTCGATTGATTCACGCACTGACGTGCACAATGCTGTGTGAGTTGCTTTGGACGCACGTGTAACCTAGTTGAGTAGATTGTGACGTCATGATAGGGGCAGCTCGGACGACATTTTATGTCCGCAGTGTTATTATTTGATTCCTGGCAGATTTGAAGAAGCCAGCAGTTGTATTCGTATCTATTGGTCTTCATGGCGAAGCCAATAGTGGATGTCTGAAGTAAGTGTCGCCCCATTTCGTATGGCAAGTTTAATTATGTAAATTAAAGTATCAGGCCGCTCCTATTAATGGTCTAGCGGGAATTCATCGGAGATGACATTCCTAGAATTGGACACACGGAGTCGATAGCCTTTGGAATCTTTTGTAGAGGGAGAATCCATATGTGGAATCAAGTTTATGAATATAGATATATGCTTCACATGTTTAATATGCCGTTTTACCTATGCCAAAGTCGTGGTATGGATACCGAGAGGTTAGCCAAGATGAAACACTAACTTGGTTGTATTGTTATATCTGCCTTTTGTTTGGATTGGATATGCTATCCAAGAATTTTACAACAAAGTCTGGGATGCTTACAAGTATGATATAAATTATTGCTCCGTGAGAATGAATCCGTTTGCCTTAATAAACGTCCTTGGGAGAAGGTCAATGGACGTTAATTACCATGTCTGTTATATGAAATGGAAGTGATCCTTAGTCACTGGAATAAGAGAACTTAACTGTTAGAGAATCTACAACAACTTTTAACAGTGATATTAACATTTTAACGTATGATCTTCACATCTGTAACTATGATTGTCTTGTTCCACTTCGTTGGTGTCACGTCAATAAAATACATGTACAGTAAACACCGACTTGTGTGCTGCCAATACTCGCCCAGTTCACCCAATGCAACGATACCTGTTGGAATGTTCGTTTGAAGAAGTTTATTGACATTTTGT
Source organism: Oreohelix idahoensis (assembly GCA_024509875.1). Lineage (NCBI taxonomy): Eukaryota > Metazoa > Mollusca > Gastropoda > Stylommatophora > Oreohelicidae > Oreohelix > Oreohelix idahoensis. Next base: position 467,885 of record JAMPIV010001867.1, read on the forward strand.
TCGTATTCAACCATTCGCGTGATAAAATCAATACCATTACCATAAACGGACTCCAACAGATATGTAATGTGTTGTGGTAGTTTACATACACACACACAGATATTTACTAAGTCTAATAATATTAATAAATGTTATAATACACTGAACTAACTCAAGTGTGTAAAATTTTGATAGTAATTTTCTTTAAATTTATTTGTTCTGAACCAAGGTTTTAATTTGGTCAGAACATATGAAAGGTTTTGCAATTATGAAAAAAATGCATGAATATTACATAATAAATGCAAGGTGTGTACATATGTATGTTACTAGACTAGTTAATATTACTACTGTTTATAATTGTAATCTATTTTGGGAGAACATTTAATGGATGTGCTGTTGGGGTGGCCTCATCACTCCCTGTCTATGGTGACTACACATTGTCCAGTTATTTGATGGAATGTTATGGGTGTGTTAGGAATTAAGTTGAGTTGGTGAATTCTCAGCAGACCAGACGCTCACGTAGCTTGAATGTGTAGCTCTGGTGCTGAGACCTGGTGGCCCCACCTCTCCGTGCTTGGGGGCAATATCAGAAGTCTGGTGGCCCCACCTCTCCGTGCTTGGGGGCAATAATAGAAGTCTGGTGGCCCCACCTCTCCGTGCTTGGGGGCTATAATAGAAGTCTGGTGGCCCCACCTCTCTGTCCTTGGGGGCTATAATAGGCTGCTCTGACAAAATGTTACTGCACGGGTCCACTCTGGTAATATTCAACAACTCAGTTGACACCACATTGGTGCCAACTAAAACTCACAGTTCTGCAATCAAAGTATTAGTCATGTGTCAGAATTCCATCCTCTAACCATTTCTGGACACAACACAACACTACACAACAACAACACCACTTAGACGGGTCAGATCTTTCTGACCAAACAACACATCTTACCAAGTCATACTCTAACAGATTAGTACACCCCGGCTTATCTGTGAGTACCTCAGCATGGATTTCTAACACCTCCAGAACCTTTTTCCTCTGCTCCAGAGTTAAATGTCCACTCACAATTAACCTGAGCATAGCTTTTCGTAGTTGTTAGGGGGTATTCCATAGAGGAAATTGGTTCATCCTGCATTTCTGTTGCAATGGCCAGGGTCATGATATGTGCAACTTCTGATGCTTCCCTGTCATAATACTTTTTAAGAAGGTTGACATGATATACCTTCTCCTTTCCTTTCTTGTCAATCTTATAATTGGTCCTGGAAAGTTTTTCCAATATGACGTAGGGACCCTGCCATCCAATTTGCAATTTATTATTGCTGCTGGGCAACAGTAACAGAACTTTTTCTCCCACCTCAAGTTCCCTATCTTTTGCTGTTTTATTGTAGTAAGCAGCCTGCTTCCTCCTGTCCTGTCTCAAGTTATCATTTGCCAGTTTCCAACTTGTTTTCAATCGAGATGTCAACTCGTTGACGTATTGGTATGAAGAAGTCACGGTTTCTTCTGCTTTTTCATCAGTCCATGTCCGCAACAATGCTTCCAGTGGACCTTTGATTGGTCGTCCAAACAACAACGTAGCTGGAGCCAATCCTGTGGAGTTATGTGGGACTTCCCTATAGGTAAATAGTGCTGAGGGTAAGTATGTGTCCCAAGTTTCAGGTTTCTCACTAGCCAACTTTCTAAGGATTGAAATGAGCGTGCCATTGAACCGCTCGACTTGACCATTCCCTTGGGCGTGGTACGGGCTACAGTGATAATGTCTAGCTTGAAATAACCTGAATACTTCTTGCGTTAGCTTTCCCCTAAACTGAGAACCATTGTCAGTCAATATTTGATGTGGGAAACCTAATCGGGTGAATATTGTTAACAGTGGCTCTGCCACATGTTTCGAATCTATCGATGACATTGCTACTGATTCTCCCCACATAGAGCAAGTATCGACCAAGGTTAAGATATAAGCATTTCTCTTCTTGGTCCTACTGAGGGGTCCAACAATATCCACGGCAACACGTTCGAAGGGCGTTCCCATAATGGGCATTTCTCCCAGTGTTGCTGGTGCAGTCCTTTGTTTAGGAGCTACTCTTTGGCATTCTGGACAGGATCTCACATACCTCTTTATGTCCTCTGTGATTCCTGGCCAAAAGTAGTGACAGCTATCCGTTGTCCAGTGGCCCCTATTCCCATATGTCCACTGAAGGGTATAGCATGTCCTAGCTTCATAACCTGCTCCCTGTATGATTTTGGCACTACAAGCTGTCCATGTCCTTTAGGTTCTGTTCTAGCTTTTCTATGTAATAGGCCATTTTTCATATATAAGTCTCCTTTCTCTGGAGGGTTATGGCTTTTAGGTAATTTGCCAAAGCAAGGCTTCAATGTACTGTCAGCAGTTTGAGCCTTTCTCATCTCTTCTGGATGAGTATTGATGATAGTGTCCTCCTCTTTCTTAGAACTTGCCCTGGTCTGGACTGTTGCCATCACTATGGGTCTCATAGGTTCTCCTAGAAAGACATATCTACATTCCAGTATTAATGGGTAGATAGGGTTGTCCATCACTGCTGCTTTAATCTCTCCTTCCACATAGCGAGATCTTATGTTGATATGGGCTATAGGCAGTGTCATGGTTCCTGCTCCCTTTACTGGTCCTCTGATTTCCACTGTTTCTGTGGTTATCTGTTCAGGACTCACCAGAGAAGAGCACACTACTGAGTCAAAGTCCAAGCCTGTATCATATAAGCACAGTACTTGGGTGCCATTCAAGGTCACTTCCTCACAGACAGGGGGGTGATAGAGGTCCTTCTGACTATCTGCCAGGTCCTTCCTTCCCTTGTTCTCTGTTGTAAGGCATGCAGCGTGATGTGGAGGGTTTTTCCGTCTGCATTCTGCAGTATTGTGGTTACTCATTTGGCAAGATTTACTCCACTTTCCTTCCTTTCTTGGAGGTTTCTTTTCTGATCCTAGAGGGTTTTTGTCTTTATAATCAGTTCTGTGTTTGTTCTTGTTGGAATTGTCCCTGTGTTCATAGTTGGTAAAGTTTTGTGAAGGTTTGAAGTTCTCACCCTGCTTCTTCTTATTTCCTGACACTTCTGACTGAGCTGCTTGATATCGTTCAGCCATGGTTAAAATATCTTCCAATCTCTCTGCTCCCTGCTCCGTAAAAATTTTTCTCATTTCTTGAGGCATGGATTCTCTCAGTTGTTCCATCATGATCATTTCTTTTATATCTTGACATTTTCCTAAGCTAATCCATTTTGTCAGATAAGTTTCCAATCTGGCAGAAAACTGGTGATAGTTTTCTCCTGGAAGTAGCTTAGCAGTTCGGAATCTCTTTCTATGAGATTCAGAATTCTTTTCGTACCTGACCAGTAAAGATTGTTTTAAGATGTCATAATCTTCCTGGTCTTCTTTTGAGAGTTTTAAATAAACATCGTATGAAACTCCCCTCAACCCCTGAGATAGTTTAAGGCTCCATTTTTCCTTTTCCAATCCATAGGTAGAGGCCAGTCTCTCATATCTATCCAGGTACGACTCAATGGCATCCTCCTTCTCAATAAATGGATCCAGGTGGAAACTCATGGCTCCATTTGCCGTGCTATGGTTAGAGCTACTCTCAGAGTGAGGTGAGCTAGCACCATGATTGCTAGCTGCTCCCTGGAGTTCAAGTTCCTTTAAACTTAACTCATGAGCTCTTTGTAACCTTCTTTCTTCAGCTTCAGCTTCCAACATTAGTCTCTTCTCTTTTCTTTCTGCTTCTAATTTCTTACCTTCTGCTTCCATTCTTTTGGCTTCTCTCTCTGCTTCCATTCTTTTGGCTTCTCTCTCTGCTTCAGCTTCCATTCTTTTAGTCTCTCTTTCAGCTTCAGCTTCCATTCTTTTAGTCTCTCTATCTAAATATTTATCCACTTCAGTTGTGATATGCCGAATTAGAGCATCTATTTTCATACCCAAGTCTTATCCTTCCTGCATAATCGCAGCTCTAAACTTCACCAATTCAGCCATGATGCTTACTTACCAGAGGGTAATAATTTTATCTACACTAACCAACTAACTTAATTAAAGTCAATTAATTACTTTGAACAAGACAAATCCTTAAAACCTTGTGAGCGTTTCCTATTTACTTCGTATTCAATGGTACTACTATTACGAAAAATTTCTAAGTTTTAGAATTTTTTCAAAAAAATTTATTTTTACAAACTATTTGTGGCGCCAGATAGAAGAATACATAGACAGTGGCTCAGGATACAAAATAATATCCCGCGAAAGAGCCCCCAATGTAGCGAAAGGTTTTCCTATTATGATAATAGTGGTAGAGCAGAAGTAGAATCTCTCTCCAGAAAGTATGAAGTTCCAATGCCCGAGAAGTAAACTGGTATCATAAGTGAGTTACAGCTGTGAATACTCTGAGCTGGACAATAGATTTAGGCTTCAGAAGTATAAGTTGCTACTTTCGCTATCGTAACACTATGTGATAATATAATTAAATTTGAAAAGGTAACTCAAAATTTAACAATTAAAAATTTAACAAGTCAAATGAGTACAATTATCCAATTTATAATGTACATCTATATATTCTTGTAATGATAAATGGTTGTTGTAAGATGGTAAAATGTATGATTATTTACAGTTACAAATCAAATAAACAAGCTAAAAAGTCTTGGATTTATCTTCCACTGAACTTATAAAACAAGTTTGTCACATTATCTATTGCCATCTAGTTGTCATCATTAAACAGTCGTTTTAGAAACTGCTCACAGGATTTGTTGGATGGATACACATACAACTCATCTTATGTTATTAGCCACGTCTGCTCGAGGTTCCTGAGACACACTTGAATACGGAAGACTTTCCTTCAGCCCGCCCTATAACTACGGGGGACTAAGGTGTTGAAGATTGGTTGACCTCTAGGCTACAGTTAGCTGGATCAACTTCTTCAAGTCTTTAGTTTCTCGATCCGGAATGATCATAAACATTGATCATAAAACCTGGAACAAAAGGTAATAGGTGGCCATGTTGTTCCAACAATCTCACCACCCACTGCTGTTCATGATGCGACCATGTCTTCAGTGTTTGTATATAAATGAATGAATCATGGTAGTATGTTACAGAGATAGCATGATAAGATAATGTATACTGTGCAGAATTAACAAAATACATGAATAATCACATGTTATGATACATGGCTACGATATAACCTTTGCCTTCCACTCATGGATGTCAAGTCACTTATGTACTTGCTGGTATGTCGTAAGCTTCCAGGCAAGAATTAGCCATGATATATTTGGCTAACCAATTAATGGTTATGCTTCTTGACAATGCCGGTGAAGGTTATCTCTGGTTACCGTCATTCCCTTTTTTATTATATCTGCTACAATCAATCAGAAATAAAATCTGAAATAAAATGATATTAGTAATACATATATTTTTAATAAACTTACATACCCTCTTAGGATTTATAAGCTCACGGTGAGACTGTTTTGGTTGAAGTTAATCTGCCGTGCATGCAGCGTGAAAAAATAACTTTTCTTGCAGATACTGTCTTCCAATTTCTCACTCTGGCTTCCGGATTTGTTGTATGTGATTTCCAATGCGCCGCTCTGTCCTTATATTTCAGTCTCTCGCCCGTCCGAGAAAGCAGCTCCTAAATTCTCCAAAAGATTTTCGTTTCATCTTCTGATTTGAGGAGATTGGAGGCAATCTGTGCTTTTCCTGTATTTGTTTTCTCTTCTGTTCACTACACACTTATATCCTTCCTTCCTTCCTAGGTAACATTTCCTTTTCCCCATATGAGGCTTCCATTCTATCCAATTTATATTTAAATCCGTTTAGGCATGTAGTTATAATAAATTTGTAAAGATTATTAGCTAACTTTTAGCAGATGTGATGAAGGTGAAAAATATTAATTATCTTTAAAACTATTTATATTTGAATAATATCCTTTTGGATATAATTCCTAGTCTATCTGCTTTGTTGAATTATTTTTATTTAATTGATTTCCAAGTAGGCGTTCTCTTGTAGTTAATAATCTAATGTCCAGTAAATGCAAACTTTTAAAGTCCGCCATACATTCCTATATAGCTATTTCCTCATTCTTCCGTAATATTGTCTAGCTTAACCGTAATTCACATTTCCCGTCTTCAAACTTCAAAGAAAGACCGCCGCACTGTCCTTGCGCTGGTGTGTGTGTGTGTGTGTGTGTGTGCTGTGGGCGTGTGTCACGCTACAACCAAGCAAGTGTTATCAAATCTTGCTAAAAGCACACAGCTCTGATATAATCCTAATTTTGTGCTTGTGCTGTACTGAGAGGACTTCCAGATGTTGTTTAGATTAAAAAAGGCTGTTCTTGCTTTGTTCATTCTTTTGTTGATGACTTTGCTTGCTCCGCCGTCTGGTGTTACTATGCATCGTAGGTATGTGAATGCGTCTGTCTGTTCCAGTTGCTGATTCCTTACTGATATGGGCTCAGGGTTGCTCACATTGAGCGTCATGACCTCTGTCTTCTTTAGGTTGATGTTCAAGCCCACCTGCTGGCTATACTTATTAAGTCTATCCTTTTTTTCCTGGATGTGTTGATGTGAATGTGCTAGTAGTGCAATCAATGGTACCTATACCTTGTAGCGGTATGGCAGCTTGTGTACCCTGACAATTCCCAGAGCTATGCCAGTGGGAGATTTACTCCTGGTAGGTTTAACCAAGCTGGACTGGTCTGCGTGGGTAGAGGTCAGACAAAAGCTGGTACCCTGGTCCTTCAGGTTGGGGGATTTAGCACAATGCCGGCACCCCTGTCTATGTAAAAAATCGCACATGTTACGGAAACATCAACAAATGAGGATAGAGAGCAGTGGAGGACCCTGTCTGCTGATGCTTCTACCATGGGACCCCTACGACCCATGACGGGTTATGGGTTGAGATGATGAATGTAGAGGTTAGAATGGTGGGTTTAAAGAATGGGTAATGGAGGGGAGGGTGGTATTGGGAGAAATAGTTAAGTACACAGGAGCAGTGGCGGATCTACATTTTGGGGGCCCTGAAGCTTGAACTCTTGAAGGGGCCCCTTTTATTTAAAAAAATAAAATTGTGAGGATGGGAAAGAAATGTATTATAGAAATAAATGGACTTGGAGGACCTGAAGTTCAAGATTTATAGTAGATCCACAACAACATACATATAAAAACTGAAGACAAATGAATGAATTTTCAAAAAAGAAACAACTCTGCTGGGGGTTAAATGCAGAACATTTGCTTGGAAGGCATATGTTCTAATCACTAAACCACTATCCACCTTGGTATATGTGACTTTAAATCTTGACTATTTTAGTGATTGCTTCCATCATTTAGAATTAGTTCGTTGAAGACATACCAAGAAAATTATAAGTTAAGAAAATTAGCAATGAGGAAAATATAAAATGGGTGTATCCATAAGAGATTTGTGCTCAGAAGGAAAAGTTAAACTTATCAGAACATACTACATGAAGCACATTTTACAAAATACTCTTATTTCTGTTTTTTCTAGCAACATATTCACGCACAGTTTTGCCGTATGAGAGCTTCCTTGCAATGTCATTTTCTAGAGACAATATGCATAACGAATTTAAGCGCTCTTCAGTCATGGTAGACCGAAATTTTTTTTTTTTTTTTAAATAAAGGATAGCTTTGAAAAATTCCTTTCTGCTTCACAGCTCGTGATGGGCATTGTCAAGTACAGCTTAAGCGCAGTAATAATATTGAGGAACACTTCAATTAGGTGTTGCTCACAAATAAGCTGAAGAACTTCTGCGCATTGCATTTTAGATGGCGTGTTTTCTTTTGCGTTATGGGATTTCCTAAGGTGCAAATATTCTTTGAACTGATAACACTCGTGATAATGGTGGATTTAGGGCTTGCTCCTCTTTGGTGATAAGGCCGCTATCGTGTTGCTTCATAAATGATAATGGCAGAACTGACCACCGTGGACGTTATAGGTATAAGTCCAATTTCGTTGGAAAATCTTTAGCCCCGTCACAGTACCTTTCCTAATTTGTGGTCAATACCATCTTTGTAATACGATATTGTAAGTTTAATACTGTCCTCATCAATTTCAGAATTGTTCACCAATTCTGAGAGGAACTTGAACATTTTTGCAATCTGCTCATATGGGTTAATCCTCTTGCGTAACTGGATTATCAAGCAGTCATGCAGTTGATATAGAACTTCTATCCTAAATTTGTCAGCTCTTCTCAAAGAAGCAATACCACTTGTTCCATCTGAAAATTTCCTTGTAACAATGCGAATGGAAGCATCAGAATAACTTGAAGTGATATCTTCACACAAACCTTTTGCTTCTGATTCATAGTGTGCAATTCTATCGGCTGAATTTTCTCTGAGTTCTTTAACAAACGAAAGTAAAGATGAAAGCAGAAGATAACCTTCAAATACATCAAAACCACGGGTTTGGAGTTTCTTACTTGTTTTGTTGAAACGCTTCATCACTTCTTCCCAAACGACTGTTAAAATAGCATATTTCAGCTGTACCAACTTCTTGTATAAATTCTTTGGACCTCGTTTACATTCAGGCTTCTCTTCTGAGTCTTCAAAAATATGTTTGAGAGTTTGTAAAATACCCATATATCCATTTTTAATTGCCCGGACTGCATCATAGTGTGCGGACCATCTAGTTACACTTAAGCTCTTTAGAGAAAAATGTAGATTGCCCTGTGTGTTTAAAATCCCCCATCTTCGTGGAGATCCAGAAAAGAAAACATACAGCTCCTGCAAAATGCCAAAATAGTCATCAACTTCAGGTACAGTAGACACTGCCTTTTCTCCAACAAGGTTAAGTGAATGGGCTGTGTCACGAAGTGGATTTAAGACTAGAGGCTGTCTACGTATAATGACAAGACACTAGTGAGAAGAAAGACTGAAAAAGATAGATTAGATGAAAATGATAGTGAAAATGTGAACAGTTGAAACTATTGGCTCCAAGGTTAAGAACCAAAGTTGACTCTTCCTCGCCACTCCGGACGTATTAGATCGCTATAGTTTCCACTACCTCTAATTACCCAAAGGGGGATAAGGTTAACTTAAGATTCACATACACCACGATACAGACAACAGGTAGCTACTGTACGTAAATAAAGTGACTGATCCAGACTATAATGTACAGTTTTATTTACACCTTTAAACACAACTCAAATACATATCACATAAATAAAGTGCGTGTACGAACTCCTGGAAACAAAGAATGCACAGTTAAAACGTGATTTTACATCAACCCAACCCTTCACCCACAAATTCAACCTGGATATGGAAAGAAGTTAAGATTAACAAACCACACTGAACTTGGTGGGGTCTCAGATGTCGAGCCTCCACTCAACTAGCTATTCTAAATTCTAATGTTACTGCTAATTACACAGTCAGCTGGAACTACTACGAATTGTCTACACAATCTCTGCAGAGACTTCGTTACTACACAGCCTATCCTGAAATCTCCTGAACACTGCTGCACAGCTAACTGCACCTCTAAACTTCAGCAGCTGACCTCTGCTATGATCTATACCAAACTATGTCTCAGTTCTGTCTTTCTGGTCTACCACCTGTAGAGAGGACTTTAACCCTGTTGCTCTCCACAATTCTGAGATTGACGACTAAGGTATAAAAAGAACCCACTGGATTCTGGACTGCAAACTGTAGCTGGTTACTACTAACACATCTGGATTCACCTGCCCGTTTACCCCTTTCTAGGCTGTGGGCCTTCGGCTTTATTATGGCCGGGACGAAGCGAAATAATTACTACAACGCTGGCAGCATGCCCATTTGCGTGTGTAACAAGATCGAGCATCAGAGCTCAGGATTTATCCAACAATCCTATTCCACTGGAGAAATGTCTTTCTCTGCCTGTGGAAAACGTATTTCTCTTCTTTTTTTGCCTCTGGCAATATCTCAAAACTCTGATTTGTCTGAGAGGCCAAACTTTGCAGTGGGGAAATTTGTGGTGCCAAATTTCGCTCTATCCCACTGTGCCGCTACCCGCTGTAGATCAATAGAATGTGCACAGCTGAACAACACATCAATAACATATTCCTATATAACAAAAAACTCCCTGACTATTCCCGTTATGCACCACAATACCAATTAATCTTGCCCAAAATCAGCTCTCCCACCACTCAACTCCCTTCTCTTCTCTCTACCCGATTCCAAAATAAACATTTCCCTGTTTGGTAATCAGCTCGCAGCCCGGCTGACTTAGATCGTCTTTGTTCTGCATGACTACCCCTGAAAGACAAAAGTTTTTCACCGAGCTCTATCTGTGCAAAAATACTTTGGCCCATTTCTACACTGACTAAATTCATTCAGTGATCAACAAAATTAAAATAGACCTCGCCAGGAATCATTAAATTCCCGTACAGTAATATAAATCCCATTCAAAATGTAATACAAAATAATTTCCTTTAAAATGACATCTCACGTCTTCTGAATACAGAGAACAACAAATGCACACACAATAACGTATAAACAGTTACGCTAGCATCTGCATACTGCCCACAAGTTAAACACAACCCCAGGTTATCAATTAAAACCCCAGTAGTTACAACCACGTGGTCCAGCATTAATTATCATTAATTAACAGCCCCCACGTGCTTACAATTCCACAGCTCCAATAATCATTAAAGAGCAGCACCCACGTGCTTACAATTTCACAACTCCACTCCAGTCTAAATATATATGTGTAACTGTTAACTCAGAATAAACTCTCAATGAGATACATTACACGCGCTCCCGCCATTCTGTACATTACCATAAATCACAGATGCGGGTGTCGCTACAGACCGTCTTTGAAATAATACAAAGCACGCCCGTAACATCTCAACTCACAACCCGTCATAAATACTGTTATTCATTCAAGAAGGAATTAAATGGACCACCTACGTTTTCCCAGTTTATCACTATGATAGTATTGATGGCTCTGGCGTTAAGAATTAAATTAAAAATAACTTCCCAAGAAAACTTACTGATCAGGCTAATACTCAATTACAATCAATAAAGTCTTCTTCTTCTTCCGTCCTTAGCCACCGACCGTCAAAGCAGTCAGTGGCCATTACGCCTAGTGGCGTCTTAGGGCAACAGCAGATAGGTTTTCTTTGCCATTGTTTCCCATCACGCCTAGTGGCGTCTTTAGGGCAACGGCAAATCAACCCATTTGCAGTTGTTTCCGTAATCGAAGTGACTGGCAAACGGGTGATCAGCCCGTTGTGAATCAATAAAGTACCACGCTAATAAATCATGCTTAGCAAACTCGAATTTTCCCACTTAAAGGCAAATCGACAATTTTGCTCTGGTACATGGCTGGCAATTACATTTGGGAGAACGGGCTATGAAATACGATCCTATATATATAATCATAGACCCTCGCGCTGACCTCTGACGTCATTTGTGCGGCTTTGTTCTAAGCCCCAATGATCGGGCTGCCTTTCAATGCAGTTTGATCTCAGCCAATCAAAACTGTAAGCAACTCTGACTCACCCTGTTATTGCTAGCGCGTGCTAAAGGTCACTACCCCCCATTGAAACAAAGGATCGGGAATTAAGCTCAGCCCTCTACTGCTAAATCAAGCGAAAAAATGGCCGAAAATAATTTAACTCCCGAAAAATACGTCTATTGCAAGCAATAGCTTTAAAAAGACTAAAACTGGTGCAAATCTGATCTAGGCTCTACAGTCATTCCTCTAGAACAGTGGTGGCCAAGCTATGGTTGGCCGAGGGCCAGATTATGGTAAAGGGTAACACCCGAGGGCCAGACCTATAAAATTCTTAAAAAATAACGTTCTGAGATTTAGTTTTACATATATAATGAACCACGTACAGAAAGCAGCGGCAAACTACTGTACTGCACATCTGCCAAGACATGTATACCAGTCTTCGGACTGAAATTACTGTAAAAAAAAATATAATGAATCTGTTGTTTTAATTTGTTTTGTAATTTGTAATATGACATGTAATTATTTATTTCAAACATACATTTGTGTGTTATTTCATTGTGAAGAGTGTGGCTTCAATCAACAATAAGAGGCCGGCCAAAACAGGTTGGCGGGCCGGTCAAAACTGGTTGGCGGGCCGGATCCAGCCCGCGGGCCGTAGTTTAGCCTCCTCTGCTCTAGAATAAAACTGCAACAATTCCCTACACAACAACACTAAACACAACCTACTATTCATAGAGAAGAAACATAATGCAGATAAGATAAAACTCCATCGTAGTCTCACTCTGAAAAAAAAACATAAATAATAGAAGGAGAAGAAACATGGGGTGGATTACTTGTAATCCCTCCTAAAAATAGTGTAAATAATGCAAGGAGAAAAAGACATGGGCCATTTGAAAGACAGAATCTCAGTACTTCATCACAGGCTGCACATGGAACATAGTCAGCGTACCTGTTATTGTCCGTTCGGAAATTCGTGCCCACACATTGAACGTTGTAACTTTGCAACCCCTTGACGGATGTTATTGAAATTTGCTACGTGCCCTACTGATATCAATGCAGTTATTAATATATTTTTTTCCCTTACAAAACTCATGTCATGTTCGAATTTTCTTCTTTAAGTTATATAAAAAAACTCTTACCGTTGTCTGGGTTAATTTTTATTAGTTCTACGGGAAAGTTACAAGATCCGTTCAAAAAATGCGCACTTAATTTTTGTTGCAACACAGCACAAGCGATGAAATGTGCTATTCAATATTTTTTTGTTTGAATTAGTGTAGTGACTACATGTCCGCACCAGTGCGCACCTATTGCACACAGTCGCGAGTAATTATTTCAGCGGCGTATGCTAATTGCAATGAGTTGGCTGCAACGAAACAAAACGACACCAGCGTATAATATATTAATAAACTAAACTGCATAATTATGAAAAGCGCATTGAATCTGAAATGCAAATTTATCACTTTGCAGAAGGTAACTGTTATATTGTACAGGCATTTTCGCAGAGAGGCTAAGATAAGTTGTTTATACCACGACATCCAAGAACCAGGCAGGAGAACACGAAAGGCCCTGGGTGTGGATAGAAGATCTTTTCGACGTTGGATACAACAGGACGGTGATTGTACAGAGGCTGCGGTTAAGCAAGGAAGGAAGAAAAAAATTGATGATTTTGACAAGGATGTCATTAGACGTTTGATTTTGAAGATGTTTAATGCCAATCAACTTGTTACTCTCCGCATGCTGAAAAGTCGGCTGCAAGCAGAATGCGATCGTCTCAAAAACAACTCTTTGGCAACTTGTCAGAAGTGTTGGCTTCACTTTTAGAAAAACGTCTGGCGGAATGAATTTTTTATGTGAAAAACCACATCTGGTTGCAGCTCGAAGCAAATACCTTAGGCAGATTCGTGAGAGAAGGCAAGACGGCTATGATATAGTGTATTTGGACGAATCTTGGGTTAATACTCATCATACGAACGAGAAAGAATGGCAATCTGTTGACGGAGATCATAGAAGGAAAATTCCCAGCAGCAAAGGTCAACGCATTATATTAGCACATGCTGGTAGCAGACAGAATGGGCTTGTCCGTGATGCAGAGCTTATTTTTCTATCAAAGTCTGTAGATGGTAGGGACTACCACAGTGAAATGAATGGGCAAATTTTTCGAGATTGGATAGTAAATACACTCCTCCCGACTCTAGATAGGCCGTCTTGTCTGGTGATTGATAATGCATCCTATCATAATGTTCTAGCGCAGGAGGATAAAGCTCCCACTTCGGCAAGCACGAAAGACGAAATCAGGATGTGGCTTATGAATGAAAATATCTTCGCTGACAACAGCTTTTTAAAACCAGAGTTGTTGCAGCTTGTGAGACAGAGGAATAAGACAAAAGTGTATCTGATTGATAAAATCACCCAAGAGCAGGGTCATGTTTCTCTTCGACTCCCACCTTACCATTCTCACCTTAACCCAATAGAGCTGGTTTGGGCTAGAGTTAAAGGGCAAGTGGCCGCCCAGAACACCACTTTTAAAATGTGCGATGTTAAAGACATGACTCGTGAGGCCCTTTCACGAATAGACACAGAGTACTGGGCTAAATGTGAAGAACACGTGCTACAGGAAGAAGAAGATTACTGGCAGCGAGATGGCTTGCAGTTTATCCAACCAATAACTGTTGTGAACTTATTGGAGTCGTCCGATTCGGAATGAGGCACGTCGATCGCATTCCTTCGTTTGTGATAAACTAATTTCATATGCCAATCTATAATAACACATAAACAGTTACCATTCGTCATAGCTTCCTGGTGATTTACTGCTATCATGGTTCATTATCAGTGTCGTGAGAAATTCTAATCCACATATATAAATTAGAAAGTAAATTTAAAGCCTAACGAATTAATTCAATAAAAGGAAAGAAGAATGGTAAAAGGACAGTGCGGTCACAATAGCGTACGCCTGTATTATAGAACGTCATACTATTTAAACAAGAAATCCCCTTTTTCTACTTGTCTGCATAATTGTAGCGCTTTCACGTTTGCTAGTAAAGCCTACTGCATCAAATACACGCGTTTCTAAAAATAAAACTGGTACTGTGTTTCTTAGAAAACCTTGAGATAGACACACTGCGTAATGACCTAGATTTAATATTCCATTAATGTCATTTTATGCACTACGTAAACGAAAAGACAGACGGGCTTAGAAGAGAGAGAGAGAGAGAGATGTACGGAGGAACGCATGCAATACTAACACGTCGTCTAGCGATATGAAATTAATGCCACCCCACGCGAAAGGCATGCAGGCTTGCTTTTTTTCAGCTAAACAGTAATAAAAAAACACTACCAATACGAGGTAAGGTTTTTAAAAACATGGTTAATGCTTATTAGGAAACATGACACAATGCTGTTTTACGTCTGAAATCCTGACATTAGCCTGACAGTACAGAAGACACCCCATCGTATAGAAGTGAACGGGTGGTAGAAGAAAATACATATTTTGAACGCAGCCACTTAGCTCCATTAAACTTATATATTTGGGTGCCTTAGGACTTGCTGACAAAGAATATGTTAGGTGTTAAGCAAATAGTCTAATAATTAACAAATTATAGCCAAAATACTATAGTGGTGTTGTCTGACAACACAGGATCATATTTGCTCATAATGGCGTGTTTGGACACTGCTTTAGAGGAAATGAGGCCACCACGTTAAATCCGATTTGATTGGCTAGAATAATATGTAAGGCGAAACATGATAAGTCGACTGCTAATACTATTTTTGGTTGTTAATGGAAACGGTAGGAAGGGTACTTTTTTTCAAAAGCTTTTGTAAACATGGTCTCATTGGCTAGACCATTTAATATAGTCAATTAGGAGCGTCAGTTCAGTGCCACTATTTGAAAATACAATTTGTAGAAGCAAGTGCGTTGAGAACCAGCTCATATTTTTCTAATAAAAGCCTGGGACAGAGGCAGATCGGAATTGTGCCATAACTCATCGCCAGTCAACGTACTTGTTTAATATTTCCTTGAATTGTGGTAAGCTAGACATATTTGATATCTTTTTGATGAAAATTGAATGTGAATTGATAATTTATGTCTGTATGTGTGTGGTTCAGTAGCAAACATGAGGCAAAGCCTAGATATTGCTCCACCATGAACAAAACTTGTCGGAGAGGAGTATAACTGTATAGGCCTATATGGGATGTCCAACGAGTACTATGACACCTATCTTATTGAATAGAAGGAAATAATGCTGGAATTGCAGAGGCGTTGTAACCATTAGGGAGAGGAATACTGGTGTATATTGTTACATGAGAAGCTAGCAGTTGGCCTACCGCGCTGAACTCTGTGTTTGTTATGTATTGTGCTTCAGTGTGGAAATAGATTATAAATTAGTTCTGAAGTAGGAGGTACAACCTTCTTGTTTCAGGGACCGTGGTACTAAAGTATTAAAGCAGCACCTGGTCTGAGTTGTGCTGAATCCAGAGGCTGGTAGCATACTCCTTGGTCAAGATATCGACCAGTGTTGTTTCTCAAGAAAACGGTGAAGCAAGCGAGCAGAGGATACAGTTTCCTACCGCCCACACAGAAGTTAAGATTTCGTTGGCCAGAGCAGCTCAATCTTGTGTATACCCCCCTTTAAAATTGACTGTACATTAAATCAAGAGGGACAGTTATTTGTTTCAAATAAAAGAAACTGTGAACCTTTCCAATATTATTTCCACCAGAAACAAACACTTGAAGTCATGATGACAAACAACAACCTAGCTTGAAAAGCCAGTATTACCTCATGGTACTATATCACAACTTACACACATATTGTAATAATAATATATGTCAATACAAAGATCCTATCTATAAATTGTGTACATACAACTTGTGATTACATTTGATTGTGATTCCTGGTTCACTTTGTAGTTGAATCAGGATATCTATTATTGAAAGGAATTAATACATATTTTAAACGTTAACACTTGACTTATTAAGATAGTCTTATAGAGTGTTCTATGTATGTGAGTGTCACAGTGTTGTAAAGTATTGTGGATTAAATTAAATTGTTTATCTGTCTGTTGGTTGTTGTGAACATACACTTCAACACTATCATAACCCTAGACATTCAACGTAGTCATCACAATATTCCAGAATAAGTCTGACTGAGGTCTAAATGTGGTAGCAAAGTAAGGTCATCTGTAACACACCACACTTATTAGATACAGATACCTTCACAGCTGATCTCAGTCAGTACATCAAGTCCCCTATAAATATTTATATCATCTCACTTTACCACAATCAGAACATCATTCCTCGTATCAGAATCACGTGAACAACCAATCACACATATAGGACACGCCTTCAAACCGTCTTGTCGCACAAATGTTGTGATTTAATGTAAGAATTAATGTTACGGGTAGATTTAGGCAAATGTTCCAAGAAGATCAAAGAAAATCGCCATTTTGCAAATTTCGCGACAGCTGTGGATGTAATGATCGCAAAATCTTAACTGCATGGAAAATCTAAGACTGCATGCAAAAATTCATGTCCATATAACAAACAGTTTTGGAGAAAATTGACGCTTTCTGTGGGCACGAATTTTCGAACGGACTATAATGTTTTTAAAGAGTGCTTGCAGCCCTTTCTTCGAGCCCTTCATGTTAGATGCATTATCGTAGGACTGAGCACGGATATTTTCAAGTGAAAACTTATGTTCACACAGGACTTGTTGTATTTTGTTGAACAAAGTCGTTGATGAATGGTTTTCTGTCGGTAAAAATGTTAAAAATCTCTCACAGGGTTTTCCATTATAGCAGTATCGAACCACAATTACCAGCTAGTCAACATGTGTCAGGTCAGGCGTAGAGTCAACAATAATAGAGTAGTATTTGGTGTCTAGGTTGTTGATTGGATTCACAGCTTGAGTAGTATTTGGTGTCTAGGTTGTTGATTTGATTCACAGTTTTATCTTGCACATGTTTTCCCATAATTTATATCATTTTCTCATACACGGTTTTGGATTGGTAAGTAGCATTTACTTTTTCATTTTCACATTTCTCGAGATGTTCATTGAAAATGGGTCGAATTCTGCAATAAGTTCAATGGCCCCCATGAAGTTTCCATTATTTGGTGAGCCCCACTTCTCCTCATGACCTCTAAATGCCACACCTCTTTCATTTATAAACTTTATAACAGCAACAACTCATTTCAGTACTTCAAAATAGTACTGTAAGTTTTTGTCATCTGTTCTTCAAGTTGCTGATCCACAGTATTTTTATTTGACTTTCTTGTTATCCAACACAACATCGCCCTCTTATGTTCCATGCTGTCTTCATGATTCTCCAGAGTTCTGAGTACATTCATCCAGTCAGAAAACCCACCTGTTGTAAGTGATGTTTGGCATTTAGAAAAGAGTTTGCAAACAAAACAGTATATACAGCCTTTGCTCTTTGAATAAACTAACCATGATCTCATCACAGTCTGGCCATTTTTTTCTTCAAAATATTTGTTTGATAAACTTCTGTTTTGCTCCTTATAAACCCTGCTTGATTCGGTATAAACATCATCTGGTTTTTTATTTTGAAAAAATCCTATGTCTTGCATTAAACAATTCTGTATGAAATCATTATCAACTGTTATGGGCCAGTTTTCGAGGTCACTGTATTCTTTGAAATCCCTGAATTCGCTTCCTGTTTTATGTTTCTGCTCAGTCTCTGCTTGTTCCGCGGTACATTCATGTCGACCACTGTGATCGTCATCTGTATTAAAAGCGCCAACAGTGGGCTGAATATTGCTAGAAAGAGCTCCCACAGTTTGTGCACTATAAGTGGCTTCAACGGTGTTTGCTTGGCTTGTTTCAACTGTAGGTGTTGACAAACTTGACATTGTCAAATAGTTTGTTAGTTTTTGACATTTAGAGATTTCGTCAGATCGCTTTTCCTTGAGTTTGCGTTTTTGGTATCCACTTAAGTACTTTCGTGAACTCATTGTTTTTCCACTAGGGTCTTGACCTCTGTTAAAAAGGGGAAAACACTACATTAGCTACAGCAGAACAGCCAACTCACCGCGACACTCCACCTTTACAACATCTGTGCTACTGACTCTCAAACTTTGGGATTGTTGAAATATATACAACAACAAATTAATCAGTTTGAGTCGTGCGACTATTGTCGCATGTTTTGAAAAGACAGCATTTTAGATCTACTTTCTGAGAAATCTTTTTTTCGTTTACGGCTAGCATACATGATACTTTAATAACATTTTAATTTTAATTTTAACTATTATTTTGTATTGAATTACAGTATATTATTAATATAATAATTTTTTTTTTTTAAATACCCCTTCTTATACAGTAGACCCAGCATTTTTAAGCAATATGGACTAAAGTCGCTTTTGGGGCCCCTCCGGGATTAGGGGCCCTGAAGCTTAAGCTTCATTAGTTTCATAGTAGATCCGCCACTGCACAGGAGCAGCAGGACACCTAGTACTCCTGGCAGTCCTACAGGCAGCTTGATGCAACAAGATCAGACGAAAGGATTGGGAGATTGCCACCATAACACCAATTTTCAAAATTGTTGACAAACCGACAATGTGGAACCCATACAGCAATATCCATTCTTAGTGTCCCTTGTAAAATCTACTCTATAATCCTGGAGCAGTGACTCAGACACCTATCTGAGGTTCAAATGGATGAGGTCCAGTGTGGCGTCCGAGCAAAACGAAGTAAAGTCCTAATCTTCACACTCAGACAGCCGAGTGACAAGGCAATTGAGAATAAAAGTAAGAAGCACATTTGTTTCTTAGAGCTGGAAAACGCGTTTGACAAGATCCCCTGGAACAAACTTTGCCGGTTACCGTAGAAGATATCTTTCGGGATGCGACCAACTTCCATGCTGCACACATTTTGTTTATAAAGCACCCCGTTCAACACTTGATGGGTAATAATTGTAACATATAGTGTCCTAAAGTCAAGCAAATAAATTCAGCTTTTCAATACCCAAATAGTGTACCTCCTCCCCTCCCCCCACCCCCACCCACCTTTCCACTCAGTCCAAATAGAGCAAATAAAACCAGATGTGTGTGAATGCCTGTGTGTGTGTGACCTCCCCCTTTGAAAGAAACAAACAAACAATTAACAAAAAACAACTAATAACCAAAAAAAATAAAAATAAAATGAAGTTTCTCATAACTGCCCTGTTGTTGAAAAGGTGAAAAGGGGAAGAAAGCCCGGGAGGTGTCAACGATTACATCAAATCAACCAATTACCTGCCATCAGCAATACAAGTACCACATCAAACTAACCCTTTTCCTCATACCATCATTGATCCTTATATATTAATTTCAGTTCTTGTTATATATTTTTTAACCATATGTGCAATTCTCTAGGTCTACTTATTCTCAACACCTATTCCGCAGTTATGGATGAATTACTTACTTACTTACTTAGTCGTTCCCCTTCTACCATGAGGTGTAGAGGTTTGGAAGAGAGAGCGCCAGACTATTCTATCAGCTGTCTTCTTCCTGGCCTGGTTCCATTCTAGTCCTCGGTCCTTCAAAGATTGTCTAATGTTGTCCTCCCAGCGGACTCTCGGTCGTCCTGGGGGTCTGGATCCCTGGCTCTTTGTTTCCCATGCATGCCGTGGTAGCCGATCTTCTCCCATTCTGCAGACATGGCCAAACCATCTTAGTTGGGACTGTTCTACTTGGGTCTGCAGGGGGTGGGATTTTAGGCCTTGACGTATCGTCTGGTTGCGGACCATGTCTCTTCTTGTTACTTCAACCACCTTCCTCAGATTCCTCATTTCCGAGGTATGGATCTGGCTTTTGTGGGTTGTAGTCATTGCCCATGACTCGCATCCATATGTCAAGACTGGGACATAGGTGGAGCGGTATACAGCCATCTTCGTTTTCTTACCAACCTCTCCCTTGCTGAGGAATCCTCGATTCATGGCCTGAAAAAGTCTCACAGAAGCTGCTTTTCGAGTGGCCAACTCTTCTTTGATGCCCCCCTTTCGGTCTATAATAGCTCCGAGATATTTAAAGTGGTCGACCTGCTCCAAGACCTGTTTTCCCAACTTTATCTGATGTCTTCTTTCTTCTCGTGATATCACCATGGATTTTGTTTTAGAGCTGCTTATGACTATCCCTCTCTTCTCCAGCTCTTCCTTCCAGACTTGCAGATTGTATTGGAGATGTGTCTCTGATTTGATGAATTACACGCCTGTAAATAATCTAATATTCGTTATCTCTATTCTTCACACTTTCTACATTTTAATAGGAAATGCTATATTATTTTTTCTAAACAGTAAGGTTCTTCTATTCTAAAATAGCTTTCCCAGTTGCAGTATAAGACGTTTCTTTGTGCTAGGATTTGTTAGTTCTCTAGATAGCTGACATGTTCTTGTTGGTCTCTTGAACAATTTACATGCATGTCTGCCCTTCAAACTTCCATCCCACTCTACTGTCCATTCTTCACTTATTATTCTTTTAATTAAGCTTTTGATCTCTGTTTTACTCATACCCACATTTATTTTGCTCCTATTATTTCACATTTCATTACATATTTTTATTAATTATATAAGGTTCTAATTATTTACAATCGTGACCACTGGAGGAACATCATGTGTGCTATTCTTATTTCGTACGAATGTTTGCTTAAAGTCAATACTTTCTTGTAAACTCCAATACCAAATACAAAGTAAACGAAAATCACGGTCGGAGCTCGACGGCACTAAAGGTAAGGATTACCAAAACTTGATCATCCTCATACGATGTTAATGGAGAATTATACGAAGGGAAGTTTAACTTGGTAGCTATTATTTGACTGCTTAGTTGCCAATGAGGTTTCTGCTCCAGCTGGTGTTTTGGTTCTTCGCAGATTGGTGACTGGATTGCTCATGTTCTGGTCAGGATTAAGAGTTGCAGCATGTTCCAAGTAGAATCATGGAGTAACTGCAAAGCTGGTCCCGCGTCTCTAAGACCCGTCTGATGATGGTGTCTAGCTTCGATTTCAGGCCACTTATACTCTCACTTGTTCTAGAAATATTACCCTCAACTGGTACCACCAACTAGTGTGGCAAGAGAAGAGAAACAAATACCATCTGAGTATTGAGTTTCCCGACACATACGTATGTGTTTCCATCTTCCTATTCCACCATCCCATCTATCTTCAGAACTTTTACCGTCTCTGAGAATTAATCTTAATCCCAGTGGGCGAAAAACTATCTTTACATTTAAAATGGATAGTTTTATATTTTTAACTTTCCTTGAAAATATCAACACTATACTTTGAATATGATTACATTTACATCGGTTGAAAAGGTTGTAAACTTTCCATTCAGTTAGTGAATATGTTCTACATTACACTGGTGGTTGAAAAGGTTGAAACTTTCATTACATTTAGAGTGAATATGTTTTACATTTACACTGGTTGAAAAGGTTGAAACTTTCATTATATTTAGAGTGAATACATTTTACATTTAGATTGCTTCAAAAGGTTAATAATATAACAAGTATGTACATCATTTTTTTCAGCATTCCCTCCCTGCTCCATATGGATTTTGGGACTACCTCTGCTTTTGATTCTTTATACGAAAATAGCAATAAAGCTGTCACCAGCCCTGGCAGTGGTGGTTCATGAAATCATCATTCTATATGCTGAGGTTGCCAGCCTCAAATTACTTGGACATCCACTAGCAATTTTCACATATTAACATGTCACTATATACAAATTAGTTCACACATGTTAATAATGCAAAAATATAGAATTCAAAATATACAACTTACGTCAATCTTTAGGTGCACAGACTGCTGGCTCAGAGAAATAAAGACACTTGTAAAGGCCTCTTACCCTTGGTCTGGTGTGTTGTTATTTTAGTAATAAGTTCCCACTCTGACTTGTGTTTCACTTCCCTCATATTACTGTTTTCAGTGTTAAAATAGAAGAGTTTTCTTGGGCTTTTAAGTCCTGAGAATGCTCACACAAAGTCCGGTCTGGTACTATTCTTAACTCTGGCAAGGTCGGGTTGTCCTCTTTGCGCGAGTAAATTTTCACAGTGCTTTAACCTGGCTAAAATGTCAGGCTATATTGCCTGTCTTCCGCCGCAAATGTTTGATACGATGTTAAGCAGGGTTGCAATCGGAAGGGGTGTTGCGCCTTCATTCCGAATGTCTGCCAATCGTTTCAAACATGCGCGTTTTGTGGGGTAATTCAAATTATTTCCTCATGGAAATTTCTGCGCGTTATCGTAAAGGTCATGTCTCCCAAATATGGAAGGACAGCATCTGATCACTCTCTCAGCAATGTTTACAAATAAGATATTACTTTCATTTAAAGCAATGTCTTTCTAACAAAGTGTACCGGAAACGATTATGTCATTCTTGTCTGTCGAGAAATGTGTCGCGCAGACAAAAATTCTAACTACCCGTCGCTTGCGCAAACAAAATTCATCGTTTAACCATGTGGTCGAGGAAGGCGCATCAGCATTATCAGCGATTAAACAAATTCGCTGGTCGATTTTAGTGCTAAAACGTCGCCTGATGTCAGGCGCAATCTAAATTTTCCAACACGATTGTCGGTTAATATTATCTCATCCGTCTCCTTTTCAAGCAGAGATGACGACTATCACTGAGAGGAGTGTAAGATGATTTGAAAGTACAAAATATCTGCTTGATAGAATGAAAAGAAAAGTCTGGACCCCGGAAATGCAATAATTTAGTACACATAAAAAACGTAACTAAATACTGTCATAGAGGAAAATAAATCGACCCAATGATTCTGCCACAGACTCCCCCTATCCTAAGATATTTGTAGAATATCCAGTATTGGGGCGGTCACTTTTCCGTGGATTTTACTGTCCATTATGTCTCTCTTTCTCTCTCTCTCTCTCTCTCTCTCTCTCTCTCTCTCTCTCTACTGGGTTATTCTTCCGGCAGGTATCGTTCTTTAAAACAAACTCCATCCTCATGGTACAATGTTCCAGCCGAAGTATGGGCCTGTGTTCTGTGCCGTTGTTCAGAGCAGGCCGCTAAAGTTACATAATCCTTTTGCGCTCTTTTCAGCTCTGTTAAGCTCAGAAGAAGTGGTGAGTTAAAGTCAGAGCTCTCCAAGTTTGGGGGGTGAGTGCTCTGCTCCTTCACCTTCCTCGTAGCTAAATTATGGTTTTCACCCTTCTGGTTTCCCAGGCTGTGGCAGACCGAGCAATCGTGCATATGCTGTCGAATATCTCGCTGCATGTCTGGCCATGAGTATTTTAAGGAAACATGAAGTTATAACGTGTACCTTGATGAGGTTGCAAAGGGGCGTTATGCATTTGCTGCATCAGGCAGGTTCTATATAATAGCTGGCAGACGCTGGAGTTGGGTTGGCACGTCCTCAGAAGAGACCCCGATGCCATCATCAGAACAGCTAAGCTATGGACCCCCAAAGGAAAGCGAAAGAGAGGCCGACCAAAAACCACTTGGCGGAGAACTGTTGAGGCCGAGATACAAAGAATGAACCACAGCTAAAATATTGTACGATGGATGACCGCCTACTGAGCAAAATGGAAGCAGTTTGTTGCTGTTCTACAAGATACCACCAGGCGTGATGGCCACTGAATGCATTCATAGTCGGCGGCTAAGGATCAAAGAAGAAGAAGAAGATAAATTGTGAAATAAGTACCTGGTTGTAGCTATAACAATATTAGGAACAATACACGTTTATTTTTTTTTTAACAATAAAAATATATTTTGTGTTAATTATTATGTAACGGTATTATAACGAGGAACCAGTTTGAGTAACAATATAACACAATGTCAGAATTGTAAAGAACAGTTTTCAAGGTACGCCATTTTTTAAATGTGCCCAATGCGCAATCAACCCTTGTTACGTCAACGTTGAGACTTGTCCTAAAATTAAATTGATTATACATCCTTGATATGTTTATGGTATTGGGTTAAAGCAAGAATGGTTTGTCGAGTTGTATTATAATTAGCGATTGCGTCACACTTGTGAACGATGGCTGTCCAGCTGTATATATAATCCAAACACGTGATTAATGTTAGTAGTTTACTGTTATCGCAACCTGCTGAAGGTAACGTACAAAGTGTGGAAGAATGAGTAGATCACTTCACGTTGCAAGAATGATTGCTTGATTGAATTAATGTAATGATTGGCTGCCTCTTTTTGTTTCGTCAGAAACTCAGGACCATCCATGTAGTAGGAACTAGTCGTGTTTTTACAGTAGTGATTTATGTAGCCATTTGTTTGACTTGATGAGACTGCTAATACCAAATATATCATCATCATCACTTTTTTGGCGTTTATTACGATGATGGAGCCACCACTACAACTGGCTCCTTGTAGAAAGCCTGCACCAAACATTTACGTCTTCTTGTAACAATGTTTTCTGTGGTAAGTTATTTTATATGATGATGTTGGCAGCCTCACGCACAAACTTTGTTATTCGCCATGTACGACATGCATGAGGGTGCAGTAGGCTTATTCTTTCTTTGTCTCTTCAGAGACCGCTTGCGATGTAGACGAGACTATATCATCTGTAGTCTCAAATTAATTGTCTCTTATCTTACAACATCTTAAAGTCATATCAAAATAAGAACACAGAATGTAAGAGCTTTCGTTGTATTGCAGTGAAGTTAAAAGACATCAAGACGAACATAAAAATAAGAATCGTCAACTCTGAAGTCACGCCAGTCCTATTGTATGGCTCTGAAACATGGAGAACAAGAAAAACAACACTCAGTAAGTTTGATTTGGTTTGGTTTGATTTTAAGGACTATCTATGTTGCACACGGACAACTCCATCAGCGCTCCGATCTCCTCCCTTAGATCACACAAGGGGGATCTCAACACAGTGCACAAACTCTGTAGCACCTGTGTTTAAGTCCTACTTTGTTCGTTATTTATGTTGAATATTGTATTATTATATTATATTCTCTGTTGTTGTGTTGTGTTAGGCATCAGGCTGACAAAACAAGAAGGCACTCGGGTACAGGACATGACACTGTAAATAAACACACAAACTCGGCGGGGTATAGGTCAACATCATAAATAAATGTAATACGTTCTTCAGTAGTGATTAGACATGGAGGATCATTCACAGAACTGCCTCCTCATACCCAACGTGTGTCCATTACGTCCATAACCAAAATCACTAGGCATGGTAGCAAGCATACATGTTGATGCAAATATACTGTTAAGTCATGTTTTCGAGTGGGAGTTAAGTGTTAGGGATTATTATGTACGGGACTGATTTTTTATAGACACGCTAGTAAGCACGTTTAAAGTTATGAGATGATTTTTTATTTGGGGTGCTTGGACATAGCTCAACTGAGTATGTGTTAGTTTTTAAACATAAAGAACGTGTTCAAATGTTCTGAGTAGTTGGGGGAGAGATACGGGTGAGCTGAGCTCACATCTCAAGCTGTTAGTTCGCCCTTCAGTGAAGATGTACTGAGTTGTATTGAGAAAGAATAATCTCGGTCATTAGGTATCTGGCAGAGCTTCGAGACGGTGTTTATAGTCTCGCTAGTGTGTCCATTAATATGAAACAAATATAAAGGTATGTTATCAGGCACTCGCAGGAAATAAAGAAGTAGAACACCAGACAACAGAAAAACAACAGACATGAGTGGCTTACCCAGGATTTGAACACTGGACCTTCCGTGCGACAACCCCGCCTAGCCATGCAAGCGAATCACACTATCCGCTCTGCCATCTACGCATCATCAAAAAATGATGTTTCAATGGCAGGTCAATCTCAGGTTTCCCTCCCTTATTTGTAACTAGTGTGTCCAGAGTGTTTTTGGATGACAGAGATTTGATATGATTCATATTCCTATGGAGGATATTTGCTAATGCAATGTACAAGAAGTTGCTGTGTATGCAACCCTTTTTCTGATGGATTTTTCCTATTATTACCATTTATGATGAGTTGCTGGTGATGCCATCAATTTATCTATGGATTTACTTACTATGATACCTTGTGATTTGCTGTGATCTGTTATCCATGATGTCAACGTTACTGTCGTAAATAAACTGTGTATAAGTTGAAAACTAGTTGGTCTATTTCCTGACCCAACGTTACTGTTGTGTGGGTGACATTAGATGTAAACAAAACAAAAGAACTCATGACATTCGCCCATTATATTTACACACCCGTCGGCCACTAATAGTAAGCCCGACATTACTGACATCGACCTTGTCAGTGGTATTACACCACAAACAATCAACACTAACAGAAACCACTAACAGAACAGTTTGTAACGAATTTCTACAGTAACATATATATATATATCACCCGTGTGTTACCGGGGCCCGAAAGGGGAGCAAAGAATAGTAACACTGCACCCTACCACGCATGTCGTAAAAGGCGACTAAGGAGGGTATGGGCATGGGGCTGTTTACCCCATCCCGTAAAAACTTCGCACAGTGGGCTGATCACCTGCTTGCCAACCAATCTGATTACGGAAACAATGATAGATTGTTTGGTCTGTTTTTGTTCCACAAAGACGCCACTAGGCGTGGTGGAAACAGCGATAGATTGATCAATTTGTTGTTGCCCTAAGACGCCACTAGGCGTACTGGCCACATACTGCTTTGCCGGTTGATGGCTAAGGATGGAAGAAGAAGAAGATATATATATATATATATATATATATATATATATATATATATATATATATATATATATATATATATATATATATATATATATATATATATATATATATATATATAATTTCGTCCTCTTGAATACAATTGTGGCCGTTATACTAGTAGGTGCGTGCCAATCACGAACATCTTCGTAATGAGACCAACAATGTCAGTTAAGCTTCACTAGAACAATATCTCTAGGTAACCTCAATATGCGGAACTTCTTCATAAGTTCAGAACTGACGTTAAAACAAGTGGCGGCCTCCGAAAATATAACATGCCACATAGAAAATTCACATATCTTCGCAATTCGTGAGAGCTCGGAAAAACACACATCCTCCTTGGACGACTGAAACATACGAAAGCCCTGACGATTAGTCGTTATCATAAATTATCGTGAACCGCGTTCCGTTATTTTCCGAACGGTGTTCAATACACGTTAAAAATCGTGCAAAACATGCTTTACCACAAATCGACATGTCTCCTGAAATAAATGCATACAATGCCTGCTTGTATCAGTATATCATAACATTAATTTTATTCCTTAACAACCCGCTAGAATCCCAGTGTGTGTATTTAGGAATCACACATTCTATAAATATTTTTGTGGTGGGTAAGTTTCTAATGTTAAAAATTTGCCAGGGCAATGGCCTACTCTTTAACATTTCCAACTGCCATAGGATTTTCAACGTGCGCAACTTGCACACAGGACATCCTATTTTTCACGCCCTTATCCGAGAAGGCTACGCATTTTTTTTGTTGGTTCGGGTTTTGCCTTCTTCTGGCACATTTACCATCCAAAAAAAGTCAACTCTGTTGACTGCTAACCTGATCAGCGTTGATAGACACTAAGTCCTGAAAAGGACTAACATTATCTATCATCTGCTAGTATAAAGCCCTAAAAAGGGCTCGCCAGCTACGCCAGCGCCTCCGATCTCACTACCAAGGAGACCAGGGGGAGTATGACACTATAAGGACCACTGATTCTGGGAATCGAACGCGGTACCTTTCGAATTTGAGGCGGACGCCTTACCTCTTTGCCACTCCAACCCCTCAAGTAAGTTTGATGTTCATAAACTGGTCGTTGCGCAGTATACAATTATTAAAAATGTGTGACAAGATCAGTACTGTGGAAATGATTGAAGAAACAAGAGGAAGAACAAGAAAAGGCAATGGCGTTGTGAGAACTAGAGGATAACATTACAAGGCAATCATTATGTCAAAGCCCCGGGGTAAACGAAAAAGAAGAATGCCTAAACACTTAAAAAAATGGAACTGGTTACAGACTTAAAACAATTACAACAAATATTGAATGATCTTGCACAGGATGTGTAAGCTTAGAGTGAGTTTGTTAAGTGATGTTGCTTCTTTATCTGTCTTTCCCTACCGTTTAAGAGTGAATGTGTTTCTGTTTTGAGATATTTATTTTAGATTTTTAAAGCGATTTTTTTAAGCGCATATCCTCCATTTTACCTTGAATAACTAATCATTTTTCAATGAAAGCTTTTATACTTCTAGCACAAGAGTAAAGTACATACAATTACCTTCAGTTTCGTATACAACAACAAAGTTATTTATGCATATGAACATTTTTAAAAATTATTTCCAAACAACAACAATAAAAACGCACTGGGGTGGCCATTTTTGCTTGGGCCAAACCCACTTTTTTGCTTGGGACTGAAAGAGTTAATATGGCTGAATCCGTAACATAAATATTCATAACATGAAAAACATTTATTTGTGGAGATGCTGTTTTACAGATAGTATTTTGGATATATTTTTTAAAACACCCACATAGACTCAGTCTCTGTAAAAGCGTTTATTCCAGAAGCACGCCAAAGTTACAAGTCCTCAACAATTAAGAATTGACCGTAATGTACACGAAATGAAACTCGTGAAATCACACTAGACAAGGGGTCGACAACTATTTGGTAGGTCACCAGGTGACCGAGTGGAAAAAAAACAATGTTTAACCTAAATGCATTTGGACGAGCCCTCTCACACGGGTACTTCAAAGCGCCTTGTTCCCCAGATTTAACGGTACTTTCACCTCAAGTCCAATGAAAGCCCGCTAATTTAAACCCCAAAAGTTAACTATATTTGTGACCTGTGTGAGGTTAAAAGTGATCTTTTACTTGAAGTGAAGTTAACATTCGGTAAAATGTTTAGTTTGAATTTTCCACAACTGTAGCCTACTGATGTGATTCCATGAAGCAGATCTTGCGGCAGAGACAGGTAAATGTTGCATATAAGATGGATATCCAAAATCTAGATTATTTTATTAAAGTAGATCTTAAAGGAGGTCAGTATTCCTAAAGTAGATCCTGACAGGTCGTGGGTTACCGACCTCATCTCCAGACATAGAATATTCCAACTATCACTGACAGCTCCAGTTGAAGAAAAGATGACAAGCACACGTGGACTTTTAACACAACACGTACACCTGGTGATATCTGTACAAAGCAGGCAATCCTTTTTCTGTCAATGGAAGAGCTGTGGAAGTAGATTCAAAAACAGATGGAGAAGAGAACTTGAGATAGACATAACAGGGATATAGAGACGACACGGACAAACCTCGAAATGATTGCACAGGAAGTCTTGCTATGACTTCATTTTAACTCCATGCTTCTTAGGAAGCTGTAATATAATGAATTAATCACTATCAATGAGACCAAACCAACTAATTAAAAATATCACCTTTTAGTTGTCTAGTTGCCTGGTCATTATCCTTAAAAAAAAAAACTCTACCTTCTCAAGAAATCAAGTAACATTGACAATATTAGAAAAACGAATTATTCTGCTGAGAATTCGGTAGGCAAATAATACATATTCCAAAACGTTTTTATGGAGTGTTGACCCCTCTTGCCAGTATAGGTTTTGCCTTTCTGTTCCCGTCTTTTCCAAGGTACCTTTCCAAATCAAAATTTAAGAGTGAGCGGTAATTATTTGAGTATTGATTATAGCTGGACTAAAATTATCTCACTGTTTCGCATTGTTATTTAATAATGCACGGGTTCTTGTGTAGCCCCTCACGGTGCCTTGCGGAACCACAATGGCTTGACGTGCCGTGATGATGATGACAACGATAATAATGATGGTAGTGAGGCTGATGGTGACGGTGAGCATGATGATAATGACGATGATGATGATGGTGGTGACGATGATGATGGTGATGATGATAATGATGTTAGAAACACTATAATAGATCGTTAGGTCTGGTTAAAATAACTGTAAATCTAGACTTACTGGATGTCAAATTAACTGCTGTGAGGGACGTTAGTGAAATATTAACAATACAGGTTGAAGTTAGCCCAATTAATAAGTGCAGCTGAAATTAACAACTGATACACACAATATAAGGGGTAGGGGTTCTTCTTCTTCAAGTACCGTGCCTAGTGGTATAGGAGATCATGTCTCTCCACGACTTCCTGTTTCCAGTATAATTTATTAAGTCTGCTCTTGACTTTTTTCCATGCTACGATGTCAAACTGTCCAGTATTTGCTCTCTTTGTCTTCCCCTATATCTTTTTCCTTCGATCTTACCTGTTGTTCCGATATATTCAAGCTTACCTGTTGTTACGATATATTCAAGCTTACCTGTTATTACGATATATTCCAACTTTCCTCTTCTCATAACATGCCCAAAAAAGAAAATGGATTGCATCTTTCTAACTTGTGAAATAAGTTTCCTTTGAGCATTGGCCTCTGTCCAGGACATCATCATTACTCTTTTTGGCTGTCCATGGTATTTTTAACATTCTTCTGTAAAACCTCATCTCTGTTGCCTCTGCTTTCATCCCTATTTGTTTATTAATTGTCCAAGACTCACTCCCAAATGTCAGGAATAGTTCTATATAATAATGAAGTCTCTTTCTTACTTCCAATGACAAAGAATTGTTGCATAAAATACTCTTCATTTTATAGAATGTTAGTTTAGCCTGAGCTATTCTGCTCTTCCCTTCTGAGATGCATCATCCATCCGTTGTTATTAATGTGCCCGGCTATTTGAATTTATTGACTTGTTGTAAAACGGTTCCATTAACTTTGATTGTGCATTCTGAGGACGCTCTTTTCTTTGAGACAACCATTACTTCTGTCTTTCTGCTGGTAAGGCTATGGCCTTTATTTTCACTTTCTATCACTATTGTATCACCATTTCCTGCAGCTCCTTTTCACTTTTTCCTATTAAGACTGTATCAAGCTGTTTATATTATACCACCAAAGGATATTCCTGGCATGTCCTCTAGAGATTTTATTATATTTTCATTGTACAGATTGAACAGATCCGGTGACATCACACATCCCTGCCTGACACCCTTTTTTACTTGCTGAAACGTTCCTAAGTGGCTGCTAATTCTTACAGCTGTTGTTCGTTGCCAGTACATGTTCTTTATTATCCTCAAGTCTTTTCCATCAATATTCATGCTTTCTAATATTTTGATAATTTCCTCGTCTTTCACTTTGTCAAATGCTTTAGTATAATCTTTAAAACAGAAGTCTGTCTTCACCTCTATAATAATAATAATAATAAATTCTTTAAGCACCAAACACGGCGCATAAGGCAGAAACCAGTGCTCTCCAGGTTGTACGTTGTGACGCCACTCCTCTTAGCTCTTGCACATTGTTTAATCCCAACGTTCTTCCTTCTCTTATTATTGTTCTTCTGAGTGTTTCTTTTGGTCTTCCTTTTTTCCTCTTACCCTCAGGAACCCAAGTGAGCGCCTGTAGTGGTATTCTGTTGTTTTGCATTCGTAGGACATGACCGATATATGACCATCGTCTTTTCCTTATATAGTTGGAGACATATTTCTGCCTAGAGTCTTCTCTTATTTGTCGATTAGTCTTGAATTCTTTCCAACTGATGTTCATGAGTTTTCTAAGACATTTGTTCTCGAATGTATTCAGCTTGTTCTCCAATGATTTTGTTATTTTCCAACTCTCACAGCCGTATGTTAACACTGAGATAACATTTGAATTAAACAGACGAAGCTTGGTATGTATATTCAATGATCGTAATTTCCAAATGTTAGATAATCTATTGAAGGCGCTAGCTGCCAAAGCAATTCTAGTATGAATTTCTCTTGTTGTGTCACCATCCTGAGTCATTTTACTGCCTAAATAATTGAAACTTTCAACTTTCTGTAGTTTTTCCCCGTTCAGGATGATATTAAAGGTCTCGTTAGAAAAGTTCATAACTTTAGTTTTAGAGGCATTTATTTGGAGACCTATTTTAACCGAGAGACGACACAAATTATTTACTGCTTCTTGGGATTGTCTGGGTGTTGAACTTAAGAATGCCAAATCATCTGCGAAATCCAGGTCCCCCAGGAATTTTCCATTTGATACCTAATTGTTCATTGTGGGTATAGTTTCTCATAACCCAATCAATAGCTATTCCAAAAAGTAGTGGTGACATAATACAGCCTTGTTTCACCCCTGTTTCTACTGTAAACCATTGGGTATTCCCTTTATTTGTTCTAACACAACATCTTGCATTGTCATATAGCGCTTTGATTATATTCACATATTTTGTTGGAAAACCATAGATTGTAAGTATCTTCCACAATGATGGGCAGTGTAGACTATCAAAGGCTTTTTGAAAATCGACGAAGGTGATAATAAGTGGCGATTGCATTTCCACTGATTCTTCTATAATTGTTCTTAGTGTGAATATTTGATCAATACATGATCGTTTCGGCCTGAAACCCGCTTGTTCTTCTCTGATCTTTTCGTCAGCATGCAATTTAAGTCTTTCTAACATCATGCAACATAATAATCTATGGCTGTTTCTATTAATGTTCTTACCAAATATATATATATATATATATATATATATATATATATCTATATATATATATATATATATATATATATATATATATATATATATATATATATATATATATATATATATATATATAGCATTGTTTGTGCCTTTACCATCTACAAATCTACACTGTTCATCAATGATTTGTAGTTTAATTATATTTCTCACTCTTCTTATGATAATTCGTAATAATATTTTGGTCACATGACTCATAAGACTAATGGTGCGATGTTCTTCACATCCCATGGCTCCAGGTTTCTTTGGCAAAGCTATGAATTTTTTTTAGCAGATCATCAGGTATTTGACCACTGTTGTAGATGTCATTTAAGAGTTTTGTTCTCTTCTACTCCAAATTCTCCCAATTCCCAAATTCTTCCATTTAATCAACTGTTACATTATCTGGCCCAGGCGCGTTGTCTTTCTTCACGTGACGCATGGTATGCTCTACCTTTGCCACAAGTACTGGATGTCCTTCACAACTGTCCTGGTTGTTCAAATCTGGTCTTTCATCATCATATAGCTCCTTGATGCATTCTGTCCCTCTTTCTTTCATGTTCTCATGACACATTGACAATGTTCCTTCTTTTGATTTCAAACAGCCAGTGACTGTTTGTGTCCTGCTAACTCATTATTTGCTTGTACATAGATTTGGTGTTTTTTCGGTTCTGCACTTCGAGCTCTCTGCATTTCTGGTTTAGCCATGCATTTTTTGCTGTTTTTCATTTGTTTACCATTTCCTTATTTAATCTCTCATATTTTTCGTTGTCTCGCTGCTTCTTCCTTCTTACATCCATCAGTTCTAAAATTGCATCTGTCATCCGCTTCTGTGCAGTCTTCTTTACTTCTGGTACGATTTCTTTTCATGTTTGATGCATAGATTCCTTTAGCATTTGCCACTGTGCATCTATACTCTGTATTTTGTCTATTGCATTGTACCTATTATGTACTGTAATGTTGCATCTTTCACTCATTTCCTTATCTGATTTAAATAAGGCTAAGTTTAGTTTGATGTTGTTTGAAGCTCGCTTTAGTTTCTTCAATTTTATTCTAAGTTTTCCTATTACTGGTACATGATAGCTGTTGCAGTCTGCTCCTGGCCTAGTTGTCACAGATTTCAAACTGTTTCTAAATCTCCTGCATATTGGTAGGTAGTCAATTTGATTATGAACACTGATCCCTGGACTTTCCACGTCCAAAGGCGTCTAGGATGCTGCTTAAACCAGGTGTTTCCTACTTTCATATCATGTGTTCTTGCCCACTCCATCAGTCTGTCACCTCTCTCATTTCTTTCTCCCAGGCCATAACCACCAGTCACATTATCAACTTTTTCATTTCCAAAATTTGCATTGAAGTCTCCAAGTATAACAGTTGTATTATGAAATTTACACTGAGTCATTGCCATATCAAGTTCATTGTAAAATGTATCTATTTCTTCTTCTGTACTATCTGCTGTTGGGGCATATATATGTATACAATTGATATCATTGTTCTGCCACTCTGTTTAACTAACAGGACTTGATCTGATATTGCCCAGAATCACTTTACTGTTCTTGCCCTTATTGCATAAATAGGGTAGGGTTACGAAGTCTTAAACGAATGTTAATACATGAAGATAGCAGATAACAAACGCAGGTAACAGAGTCAATTTGCCAAACATTCAATTTATCAGACGTTACATAAACTATAACAAGGACGCATATCATTTAAACTTAACACAGAACAAAACGAAACACATCAGGAGGTAAATAAAAATATGTTTTTGTTGGATATATTCGGCAAAACATGTGTATAATTATTTTAATTATTAGATTTAGCATTAAGTTTCACCCGTTTGTTATCGGGTCCAGAAAGAGAAGCAAAGAGTAGTAACACTGTACCTTATAGGCAAGGCATACACGGCGACTAAGGAGGGTTGGGCATGGGGCTGGTTACCCCATCCCGTAAAAAACTTTTACCATAAAAACTTCAACAAGCACTATGGGTAAGTCAAATAGAAAATAAATCAACTCAGCCGCCTAAGACAGAAGAAGGTCCTCTAGAAAGGAGGCCCATGAAACAACTCAGAGACAGCCGAAAGGAGTCTGGGATGCCGACTAATCTTTGTTCGTCTAGGAAAATCTCCAGGATTGGCACTTGGAATGTTCACACTCTACATGAACAATGGGAAATTGCATAGATAGCAGCAGAAATGTCGAATTACAGGATTGATATCCTGAGCTATGTGTGACACGGTTAAAGGGCGTAGGGAGGAAGACATTGATAACAGGAGAAATGGTATTGTCCTTAGGACATGAAGAGTAACCTGCGTTGCAAGGAGTGGCAGCCACCTAACTATGTTGATTATCATGAGCGCAGCGATATCAGTATATAGATAAACACGTAAATCGCCTCAGCGCAGTGCGTAATCACTGATACGACGCGGGTACGCGCATCACCAAAGATTGGAATACGGGAAGACAACTGATGGACAGACACAGATAAGAGATTACTTTCTGATAAAAGTAATGATTGTTACTTTGTGAACATGTTGTTTTATGAGTTTACCGACATATTCGTAAGTT
Source organism: Oreohelix idahoensis (assembly GCA_024509875.1). NCBI lineage: Eukaryota > Metazoa > Mollusca > Gastropoda > Stylommatophora > Oreohelicidae > Oreohelix > Oreohelix idahoensis. The sequence goes on from JAMPIV010001867.1 coordinate 503,324, forward strand.
TGTACCCAAGAGCAAGCGGATGTTTACAGACCAATTTTAAGAAAAGTAATGTTTAAAATTTTGCATTAGCTGAGTCATGCAGCATATCCAAATCATATTGGCTGAACCTCTGAGGCGCGCATAACAAACGCTTGGAAAGGCAGTGAATATAATCTGACCATTTTCTCAAGATATTTCACTTGAGAAATCGCTCGTCAAGATACCAGATTTTGCTGCAGTGAAGAATCAGAATTCAGAAGGAAACCGGGACTGAGGAAACTGAAGAGCCTCAGAGAGTCAGAGAGGGGACTTATTAAATTAACGACACCCCAGATGCGCGTAAGAGGCCGAATCAAGTCTTTTTTTATATATCTGAGCAAAACGTCTGTGAGCCAGGAGTGGCGTATGTGGTGATTTACATTTCATATTTTATTACTAACATGTGAACTAAACTAACAAATATATGTGTATATAATACCATGTGAAGTTTAATATGTGAAACTCGCAAATGGATGTCTCAGTCATTTGACGCTGGCAACCTCAGCGTATATAATGATGATTTACGAACCACCACTGCACGGGCTGGTGATTGTTTTATTGCTAGTTTCGTAAAGAGAACTAAAAGCATAAAGTAGTCCCAGGTTCCACACCGAGCAGGGAGGGAAAGATGAGGGAAATGATATGCATTCTAAGAATAACACTTACATTTTCAAAGCATTGAAAATGTCTGTTATGATTAAAATTCATAACGATTGTCCCTATTATATGGTTAGCTCAACAGGGCTCTTTATTTGTTATTTTATACGGGTCACTGATAAAGAAGGGTGAGTGATGTTAAGCCGATATGCTTGGCTGGCTCATGTGATACTAGAGGCGCAGAAATGCGGGGCCTTATACGATTGTGTGTCATTGCCAATGGACGTATATGTTTGAGCTCCTTATTGCTGAAGTGTTTATACGATATACTGTATATTGAGAACTAAAGTACAGCGTTCCTGACATGAATTGACTGCCTACGGTATTTCGATTACTGCATCTTATCTGCCATGATATGTTGGCATGAACTTGATTGTATGTGGAGCTGCGTGCAGTCCTAAAAAACTGTATATTGTCCATTTCGTCCATTGTGGCTCAATTCATTCAAATTTATACTGGCTTGTTGCGGTGTCTACTTGCTTACTACCCTAGAAGTGATCTTGGCCACAGGAACCATCCTGTTGCCAACTATTAACATTAATAATATAAAAGACACGTAACAGCCCTGATTTTGGAGGCTTCAAGCCGGGATCTGAACATATGATGTTTCAGCAATTTTTCAAGTCGATGGGCTACATTTTCTGCATGGGCAGAATATTTTCAAGATGGCGGTGTTAATCGGCTACAAGCTGGATTTCTAAGTTTAACCCTGATCGCTACACTGTATGTGAATCGTCGTTTCCTGGGGCAGAGGTTGAAGCCAGGAGGATTTTTTTTTCTTATAGCAGATGCGTATATTTATTGATACATAAAGTGTATGGCTAGAAGAATCTCATTTGGCAGGGTTTTTGTATATGTTATATGTTGTATATCTGTATTTACTTGTTTGGGAGATAGGAGGGTTGGTTGGCGAGGGAACCATTAATTCAAAATACCAATCCCATGGTCGTAAATTATTGGTTGTTCTGTAAGGTTGGTTCAAGATTTTTTCAGATAATGGGG